>WBMZ01013047.1:186654-217455 GCA_013400975.1 Atrichornis clamosus
GTTAGCGCTGCAAGAACGAAAACAGCCCTGAGTTATCAGCAGTGTTTACAGCACAAATCCAAAACAGCCCCATACTGGCTACTGTGAAGAAAACTAACTCTACCCCAGTCAAAGGCAGCACAGGGAAAAAAGTCTGTCTGCAAATTCCCAGCCTGCCCTATGTTTTACACAGCAGCTGGGAACAGCTTTTCCAGATGGTTTGAGGTAGGAAAGGAAAAGCACATTTGCTATGTGACACTGGAAAGTTCACAGAGCCAGATGATAAGGGATGAACCTGGTTTGGGGACAGGACTCAGCAATGACATGGAAAACATGACTTTTCCCACGGTATCTTCTGGTTTCTGTTCCAATAGCTGTCTCTGTTGGGTAAAAATTTTCCATGGGAGCCTCTCATACTAAAAGATATCCAGACAGTTAAACCAGGCTACTACAGCACAGAAAATATATAAGCATTTTTTAAAATGCAACAAGTGCATCATAAACTGTTTAAGTCCTGCAGCTTTTGTTCATGCCAAGCCCTGAAGTAATGGAAACTGGATATAGAACTGACCAAAGCAAGAACTTGCCAAAAAATCTTTTGTCTAGTACACTTGCTGCTTCTACTAAACACAAAGTCTCTCCTGGAGAAGGTCAAGCAGAGTATGTGGCAACAAACCTTGGCACCTTCTGAGATTTTAGTGGCCTTTCAGATTGCCTGGTGCGCTGGATTTTTTTCTCACTTGCCAGAGCACCACTGAATCCAAGTTGTTAAATGACTTATTGAGTCTCAAACACATATAAGCTAAGCTTCTGGGCCCCTCTTCTGTCTTGATATTTATGTTACATGATGTGATTTTTCTTCCTGTTCTGCATCTTGAAAAGGAAGTTCAATGTTGTGGAGAATTTAAAATTGGCTCACGCTGCAGAGGAGATTTCATTACCTTCGTATCAGCCCTCAAGGTACACAGTAATTCTCTGCCTTACATTACTGGAATTTTTTGTATCTTTTCTAGGAACTAGGTATTGATCCTTGGAAAATGAACAACACTTAAAATAAAATATAGACAACTGCAATCCCAGTGGTCCCATTAAAAGATGAAATGCTTCATTAACACCCCATAAGAACATTCAGAACACGAGCGGAGGGCAACTTTCCTCTTTCATCACTGGTGCACAATATCCACAAAGGAATGGCTCTTAAACTTCCCAGGATTAGTCTGCACACAAATTACTATAGAGTAACCAAGACAGCTATAAGTTGCAGTGCTCTTTCCTACCACATCAAGATGTTTTTTCTACTTTGAAGTTGTTTTATCGTATTCCAGCCTAAATCATCTTAAATGAATTAAGGAAAAATAAATCACCACAGAAACCATAATTAGTTTGATAAAATTCAGTTAAACTATGAAATAAACCAACAAAACTTCATATATCCATGTGGCCTTAAACTTCTTGACTGTGAAGAACCAATATCAAATTGCTGAACGTGATCTCCCTTGAACTTCAGCTTTTAGGTTTTGACTGGGAAAAAGCTCTTCAGTTGAGCAGAGGTAGCAAATCTGACTGACATCTGAACAATGTAGAAATGCTGAGGCTCTACACATGACTACATAGTTTTCTTATATTTATTTGAGCAATGGTGTGAAGAGAAAAATGAGCAATATGCAATGTCCTGCTGATTTCCATGGAGCAAAGTTACCTCTGAAAATTAAGTCCCCAAGTGTTAGGCAAGTCATAACTTGCACATCAGGTGGTGCCTGCCTGGAGTGGCTGGAAACACACACTAAATTAGCAGGTTTATGAGAGTATAATTAGCTTCCAGTGAGGGACCCAAGAGAATATGCCTCCAACATGATTTTAGGTGCTAAATAAAGGGTAATAAAGCCCAAGAAGTAAGTATTCAGTATGGAGACAGGATCCAACCGAGCTACAGTCTCCTGTGTCATCTCCCATGCCTGCAAGAGGTTGTAGGGTCTGTCCTAACTCCTGATGCACCCACACAGGGTGTAAAGGATGCTTGGATCACAGCTGTCCTCCTGAGTGAGTGAATTCCCCCTCAGAAACTCTGCCTCAGCCCAGAGAGACAGGAAATGGATCCAGCTATGGGGTCTGGCTTCCTAATGCGTGGAACAATCTCACTCTGCATATTCTGCCAAGTTTCTTATCGATTATTTCATCCAGCTAAAGACTGATTATACCTGAGACATCAATGGTGTTATATAAACATCTATTCTATAGAATCAGTGTTGTCTGCCTAAGGCTTCTGAGGTTTCTGGTTTGCTTCTGAGAGGTCCATGAAGAGTAACTCCAGCTAATGATCCATGTCAGTTGGCTTAAATTCCTCAGTTGGAAAATGCTCAGGGGGGCTGCAAATCCAAAAAGGTTGAAAACGGAGGCAGTCAATAGACAGATAATGTCAGTCAGTCTGATACTGTTAGTGTCTGACAGAAAATATATCAATAGCTGGCGTGATTGATGGGGAATGAAGGAAATACCACCTACAAACAAAAAGTAAATAGGATTTGAAAGCTCTGTGTTGCATTCATTTTGAAACATCTTATTTTTCCCTTTGTTAAGTTGATTTGATTTCACTCCTCAGTGTAATCCTTTGGTTCAGGCATACTTTATAATTAAGAATCAAATATATACATACTTACATAGTGGCCCTCATGGCAGCATCTTTACCATGGGCTCCACTCCCTCCCGAGTGGAGCTTCTGTGAACTGCCATGGAGAGGAACGGCGATACACCTTCTTACAGTGAGTGACCTCTGTGTAATCAATGGTGAGCCACTTAATGCCTTGTAAACTTGTAAGTAAAAAAATTAAAGGAAATTATGGGTAATTTAGTTGTTTTTACAGAAAAGAAAAAAAGGTCCTTCTTGCACATGTTCATCTCCTCCTGGTATTTGAAATTCTGAAGTGCTAAGTCACTTGGACTCATAGACAACACAGAGTTTTTGGCTGGAATCTGGCAGTTTGAGTTCTTCCAGGCTATAAATAAACATAGATTGATTTACATATTTATTAAATTCATTTTTACGAGGTTGCAAGCATTTCAGGTCCTTCACATAGTGTGGCCAAAATGCCAGCAAGGTCATTCTAGCAAATATAGAAATTCACCAAGACATTTCCCAGTGTCAGAAATGCAGAAGTTTAGGAGCAAAGAAAAATAGATGAGAGAAGGCACTGCTTGGGGGCTGTTATGAGTAGAGGTGGGGAGGATCTGAAGGGACTTCATGGATGTGTAATATCATTAATAGGCAAGATATTGATGGATACCTCTCAGTTGCTGTCACTGGAATAGTGTGACCTAGATTAGTTTGTGGAATAGCAGATCAAATTGTATTGAAGACCATGCCTGTTGCCTTGAGGAAGCATGAAGAAATTTAAGGTGAAGAAGGAAAGAAAGAAAAGCATGTGAGCCCAAACATACACTGCAATTGTTTAAAATGTGCCACTTCCAGACACCTCTGAGAAAATAAACCCAGGTGAACCATGATCTCAGCTCCTGGCAGCAGCTGTGTACCAGTTGCACAGACCATTTCAGAAGGAGGTTTCAAGCAGGAACTCAAGGTGTGCTTTCCAAAGAGACTGGAGTCTCTCCCTTTTCCAAGGACCCGTATCTCTCCTCACATGGAAAGGAGTGTTCTCATTTTTCTGCTTGCCATTCAACAAGTATTCCAGGGACTGTAAGACTCATCCATTGCAGCTGGGGCTTCATCTGGCGTTTGAGCAGGGCCTCAGTATTAACCACACTGTCTCCTTAGTGCCTTGCTCTAGGCTGGAGGAAACTACGTGGCTGGCACAAGCGAAAACAATTTGGGGTACCATGAGAGGAGAAAAAGCCTGGCTTCCCCTTGGCAGGACAGCTGTGAGCAGATCGTGCCACGCGGTGTGACAAACCCGAGCGCACGCTGGCGCGTTTAACAAGGGCAATGCAAGCAGTGCCAACACAAGTTATGTTGGGAATGAGTGATGCAACTTTTTGTTGCTGCTTTTCTTTCACACCTTCAAGCCTTTTGACCAAGCTGCACCACAAAAAACTGTGAGAAACGTATCGTTCTCTGGAGGGGTGAGGAAATGCTGCTATTCTGAGCAGGAAAGAACAAAGTCAGTCCCTGAGCCAATATGTAGATCACTGAAGAGTTTACATATTGTCATCAAGAACAGATGCCAGAATGTGATGTCTTTGATGGCCCATCAACAGTCTAATCAGCAACATGAAGTCATCTCAGAATGGAAATTATTTGTCATGCTCTGAAAGACTGACACTTGACATCTGGTTTGACAGGTTACAAGGCACCACAAAAGCACCCTCATAAATGAAGAAATTCAGTTCATTCATCAGAGTCATAAATGACCCTTCTGTGATCCTGGAGGTTCTGGGATTCAAAAGGTGAGTTTGGACAGTCACCCTCCAAGGCCACCCAGCATGCTGCATCCCAACCGTCACATCAGGAAAGAGAATTCCTACTTTCCTCTCAACTCACACCTCTGAGAAGACCCTGAAGCCAAAGGATCAGTGGGCATAGGAAGTACAAGGGTAGACAGAAAATTGACTGAAATGGGCTGTGATTAACTTACCAACCACAATGGTCCTGTGTTACGAAGTCAGGACATAAATCAGACATTAATTACTATACCACTCACTGCAGGATACTCCTAAATACTGACCCCTGCAGAAGAAAATGCTCTTTCAGTAGCAGTCCTGGTGCAACTCTCCATTTGTCAGAGACGTAGGGACTGCAAAACAGTGACACACTGCACGACAGTTATAAACAGATAAGGTACCCTGCTCAGAAGCTGTAACAGAGCAATAAGGTCATGCCAGCAAGCACCAGAACACCCTAACTGAATTATCTTTTAGAGAATGAAGCACTCGTGGTAGTCTTCTGGTTTTGTGTGCAGAGAGTTTCACAGCACTGCATTGTACAGAAAAGACTCCATCCTCAAGGTCACTGCTGATTTTATGCCCAGTGATGTTCAGGAGAGTTTTGATGGGCAAAGATCGCAGAGTTTTCTCCTCAAATCAATTGCCCTGATAAGAACTTGCACAAATGGCTGCATGGGATGAGAGCAGAGGTCTGTCTAATCCTGGATCCCTTTCCTCATCAGGGACAAAATCAAAGGATACGCTGGACAGCACCTGATAGCCTTCCTGAAACAGTCAAACTCAAGTATGTTTGCTTTGCACTTGTGCATCGACAGACTCAGATTCCGGAGAAATAACAGGGGACATGTATTAAAAGCTGGGGTAATAACTCCCATAAACCAATCACACCCATTGAAATCAACCAGGCATGCCATTTATTTGGTGTTTTGATAAATTACAGCCCTGGGGTGCACCGAGGGCCAGATTTTAAAAGCTGTTCAGCTGTTTAACTCTCATTGATTTCAGTGTAATTGATTTCAGTGGGAGTTAGGGGCCTGCATTGCATCACACTTTGGGCCAGTCCCTCCTATGGTAACTGCACCAATTAGGCAGGAGAGTCATTTATCAGGAGCCCCATTAAATGGAATCAGAGATGCCCAATTACATCTAAATTACCAGTTCAGCCCCCGTGATGGTGGAAGAGAAGAGAAGGGGAGGGGTGGTTGTAACACAGGCACCACCACTGACAGGGAGAATGTCTTCCATTGTGTCCCACTTGCAGCAACGCTCATCCAGGGAAAACATCCTGCTTCCTCCATTAACCCACGAGCCATTTTTACCCTCCCACCAGGTCACTCTGTCATTGCAGCAGCCTAATGGTGTAATGGATACCAGGAAGAAAAGCAGGCCCAGTCCAAACCTAAATGAGTGGGACTTACATAATTAGAGGGTGAGAGAAAGAGAAACTAGAATCAGAGACACGGTCTTTTCAAGGTTTCCAAGGCAGCAAGTGACTGCTTCTCACACAGCATGCACCACAATGGTGTTTTCAATTCTACAGCATCAGTTTCCCCTATGAGGAAGAGAAAAAAAATCCCCACTTTTGAAATGTGAGTGCTTCTGAAATAATAGAGAGAAGGTCTGGGACATTATGCTCCACATGAGTAGTTGTGGTGATATCTTCATTTACTTGATATCCTCTTCTGACATTTTGTTCCATTTGCAGGCGAGTCATTTGTAATGTTACGTACAAAGGACACTGGTGCCATGATCTTTAGCTTTTGCCCTGCATCTAATACTAAAGATCACTCAGCCATGATGAAACCAGCTGGATGAAATTCCTCTCCTGCAAGACATGAAGGCCCATACAGTATGAAAGATGTAGGGGCTGCTTTGTCATTTATTGCTTCATATCCCATATGTTTGTCTGATTGGTGAAGGGAAAGGTCCATTTTTAATACAACAGTTCATGTGAATTGCAATTCATTGTGAAAGAAAAGGGGAAAAAAAATCCAGGAAGGCAAAGCAATGACTGAGCAGGACAACCTTAAGGGAGTTCCCAGGATGCTGCTGAAAACCACATGAGGATTTTAAGTCTGGATGGCTAAGCCTTTCCTAGCACCATGTTTTAGGCAATAATCTTGAGGAAAAGGGTTCTAGTAGGGGAAGAAAAATATCCTTTTGGTAAAAACACTGAACATTTCTGTCAGAACACCAACAGATAATGCGGGTGAAGGAGCTGACTCTAGAAAGTATAGAAATATCTCCCTGGACAGATGGATCGCTCTATATAGGTCAAAATTTTGTTTTCTGCCAGCCTTCTTTCTCACTCCTAGGATGACACCAGCTGCACCACACTGTACTGCTGGTTCCTCATTCCTGAAAGCAATTTTTTCCAGGTGCCAAACCAATCAGAACAATGTAGGTAGCTCAGGTGATGACAGGAACCCAGAGCCAATGCATCAGGAGGAGTGAAATGTACAGACAGCATTCCTGTAATCTACACCACCAGGAGACAGCCTTTCTGACCTGCCTGTACCACCAGGTTTCCCAGGACATTCCTCCCAGCTCAAACAAGCTACACGTCTTTGCAGGAGTTCTTGGAAGAGGTAAATGCTTCCTTTTTAGATCAGCTGTTGATGAAGCTCCTTGTTGCCCACAACCTTGCTTCAGTATGAATGAGCCAGTTAACACACTGATGGTGTGGCAGTGCCTCACTGCATCCAAAATTCAAGATTTAATGCTTACTACTGTTAAGGAGTAACAAAAATATGAATAACTCATTTAGCTAGATTTAATTTCCTTAATCTCTGCAAAGTCTACAAATTAATTCCTTAGTGGATTTCTGTTCCAGCACTTAACCTGATCTTTTCAGACACACCAGTGATCGTTTCTCAGTTCCTGCCCTATTCTGCAAGAAAACAGCACCACAATACCCTGCCTTCTCAGATCTTCTCTTGGTAGGACCCTCACATAGATATGCCAGACAGAACAAAAAGTAATTTTATATATTTGGGTGGAATTTGCAATACTGCAGTGGTTGGTTTTTATCAAAAAAAAAACCTCCTTGTTCTTCATGGGACCAAGAGGGGTTTCTCACTATGGGGTTTCCCTCAGCAGGTACCCAATCCAAGCACTCAGTTAACTTCAGCTAAGGCTGGGGAAAATAAATGGGATTTATTTCTGTTAAAAAAAAAAAAAAAGAAGAAAGAGAGAAATTAAAGATTGCATTGTTTTGTTTTCCTCCACCATAATACCCCAATCTATTTCTCCTGTTCTTTACCCAGATAAATGTTTAATTCACTATTGAATCCAACTAACCCTTTTTATAATGTGCTGGTCCTCGTGGGTGTGGGAAGGAGGGCATGGAGACTAATGAGACTTGTAATAACTCCCCGCCTGTTACTTGTAGAATTTGGCACTTACAAAAATCTTCAATGGTACTTTTTTTTTGTGATGATGAAAAAGGGGAAAAAAAAAATGTGGTGCTGCTTGGCCAAAAGTTTCATGACTGAGGAAATCATCCGTAGCTCAGGGTGAAAGCTGGCTTCCTCCTTCCCAATGAGCTCATGTTTTCACACGTTAGGCTATAAAATTGTTATGTGGAGTATTAGGGCCTCTGGTTTCTCACTGTGAATGACACAGAAGGGCACCTTCTTGCCATTGTAACAAGCCAAAGACAGGGTGTTGTAGCCAGAGAATGTAGAGAAGTAAAGCTATGGCAGAAACAGTAAAGGTGGATGGGAAAGGATTTGCTCAGTAAGGAATGTTATTGGGATACCGGGTGGGGGAGTGGGAAAAAAGACAAAGTCATTTATATTGCCTGTTCACTGCACAGAATGTGTCAGGATCTGCTTCCACAGATGTTGGAGTAGGTGCAAAGAGAGGCTGGGACTGCCGTGTGCTGAGTGCTGCCACTGAGGTTATCTCAACCAGGAATCTTGAGGTCTTCTGTCTTCAGATTTTTTTTAATATATTGTCTTTTACTCTTGTAAAACCTCCCATTTATTATTCTCAATTACTTACTGAATGTCTCCATTTCCCAAGCAGTTGTTTCTACCCCATCCTCCCTAACATAACTCTCTCTTGAGCCACAAATATCCCTATTTAGCCCTTTCTGAGATCAAACTCCTGTTGCAATGTATAAGCACTTGGCCCAAATCAGGAATGGCGCCAGGATCTCTAGCTCAGGAGATCTCTGAGCAAGACTTCAGCCCAGGTTACCACTTTTATTTTTACTGTTGAGTAAAACTAATCTCCAGTGCCTCCAACAGAGAACTGTGTGTACTAGGCAAGGATTTTAATACTTCCCAAAGGCCTTCTGCAGTTGGACCAGGCTGGCTAACAAGCCTGTAGCTTGTGCACAAGCTTTTAAACATCTGCTCTAAGAGCACCATTTTAGCCCTTTGATTTTGGCCTTACACGTGCTATTTTTGGCTTGTGCTAGTGACTGACATGTTGTCCTGCTGACTGTGTTATTTCACATCCTGAAAACGCTGCGGGCTGTGAGCTACGGGACTCCTGGTTTGGGAAAAACACAGGTTTCTTCTGTAAATCTCCACAGTCTGAGTGTGTCCTAGCAAGAGTCACCTAGCAGTGACAAGAAGGGAAAGAAATTAAATGGGTACTGCAAAGCATTAATGCATAGTAAACAAAACAGAGGCATAACAGACAGAATTTGATCAGCTGGAATCTCAAATATTGGTGTAGAAGCGGAGTATTTATAGATGGGGGCTGCTCCAGCCCTGTTTAAAATTACTGGCAGAAGTTAAAGGGACAACTCGGATTACTGTGTGGGGTGGAAATGGCCAACCTACAGTGTAACATTTGCAATTCTCTGGAAATCTTTGGGATTTCAAGCAGCTTGGGGCAAAGTACACTCCACACACATGGTGCCTGCCATGTGTTCAGCCCTCTTCGCTCAGGAGGCCAACTGCCAGGATCTGTGTAGCACGTGTGTGTTTGGGTAAAGCATTACTGGAAAGGGAACTCATGCAAACTTCTCTTCGCTGAGGTCACCTGAAAATTTTCCACACGCATCTCTAACGCTGTAGTTGTTTTATAACCCAAGCCCAAATGATGCCAATGTAGAATTTTTAACCTTTGTGACAGTCCCTTCATTTCCAGAGAGGGGAGGGTGTTTTTCTGTACTTTACCAGCTCAAAATTCATGCATCAACGAGTTCAAACGTCTATTGCATCTATTTCAGGTTCCCATTCAGGTGACTCCAACCTAGGGCATACAACACCTGCAACAACACTGTAGAGACTGTGCCACATTGTCACTAAAGAGTTCCCATTTCCTCAGACTCATGCAGGGGTAAAGTGCTCAGAACATTGGAGGACAGTTGAGTTTGACACAGGTTTCATTGATTCAGTGGATAATAATCCCTCCTCTGGCAATGCAAATAGTCTTGGCAGTGCCCAAAATGTCTCTGTGAGTGCCGAGGAGGTGCCAGCTGCTGACATGGTGAGAAATTGGATTCAGCCTGGGGAAGGGGGAGGATCATTTCTGGTTGTGGCTGCAAAACAGTAAGGGGTTGAAAGGAGAAGGGCAGGAGCATCCCCCCAGTTATGTGGGTTTTCCCTGAGTTGGCCCCTGTGGATACATTTATTTTGATTTCTCTGAATTTAGCACTTGTTTGCTGGGTTTTATTTATTTGTTTGTTTTTATTATTCCTTTCTGTTTGCTCCTTGCTGAGCTTCTGAAGGTTCCTGAGATCATTGTGTCTGTGTATCCTTATATCTACATGTCTGCCCCTAGCCTGACCCTAAACTGTCTCCAGGTTGGATGGGGCTCTGAGCAACCTGGTCTAGCGAAAGGTGCCCCTGCCCATGGCAGGGGGGTTACAACAAGATGGTCTCTAAGGTCCCTTCCAACTCAAACCATTCCATGATCCTATCAAACCTTTCGGTCAAATCCAGCCAGATGTCAGCTAAATCCAAATTTCAACTGAAGAAAAGGCACAACCATGGTTTTAATATTTAGTAGAGCACTAGGGAGTATGCTCAGAAAAGAGACACCAATAGATAGGAGCAGAGTTCAAACCTCTGAAAATACAACCAAATCCAACTGCTCAGCACACCGTTGTAGAAAGCCAAGCTCCAGTTTACAGTGTTTGACTTTATTTAAAAATGCAAATGGCTGCACCCCCCCATCCATCTGATCTGCCAGGGAAGAGGAGTTTGAGGAGGTACAGCAGAGCACACAACACTGCTTTCGGTACATTGTGTTACGCTGCAACAGAAAACTCCAAAAGGAAGCCTGAAGACTTCATGTATCAATGAACACTGATTTTGCCTTTCACTGAAGGTACAGAAGAAGCTATAAACACTTCCATAAACCCTGAAGAGCATCCCTGCACAGTCGGTTGCAGACACTGTCTCCCCAGATGATTAACAAACAGCAGTAATGGGTCTGTATTTGAGCACATCACTGCTGGAGTTAATATCCAGATCCTTCCCTGTTTGGGAAAGGCATTTTCTAGGTGTTTGAAGATGGGCTGGTTAATCATCAAAACTGGAGTCATTCAGGCAAGAGGTTCTTCAGTGATGAGACAGAGGGAAAAAAAAGGCTGCTCTGTTTGCTAAAGGTGAAAGATTTGACAACATTTTGTTTCTTCTGAAAGACAGAGATGCTTCATCTGTGTTGACATGAGGGAGTATGGTCATGTAAGATTGTGTAGATTGTTTTAGTGATACTGAATACAGGCAAAAAGTTGCGGGGTTTTTTATTACATTTTTTTAACAGTTGCATTTTGCAAGACACTATCTATGGATAATAAGAAACATTGCCTAAGCAACTCTTAACAATTAACCAGAATTCTTGTACCAACAGTATGGGCACAAAATCTCCCCCTCCCATTATACCTAGTTTGGATTTTCCACATGTGATCTGGCTTTCTGCCAGTGAGAGCACGGTGCCAACACCATTTTCCTTCAACCTTTCCTACTAAAATGGTGAGACACAAATTTCTCTCAAAGATCACTGACTGGCTGGAGAGGTGACGTATGCTGGTGTTTGTGAAATGCTGTGAAGAGGCAGAACACTTCAGGAATGCTGCTTGTTCTGAACAAGGACCAGAACAGGTGGGGATGCACACAGAGCAGCCCGGGCAGGAGGGAAGGTCTGTGTGGTTACACAGGAGGCAGTGCTGAGGTACAGTGAATTGAAGGCAAGGGCTGAAGGGCAGCGTGGTGAGGCATTTGGGAAGCAGAGATGCTGTCAGCCCCCACTCCAGATTTGAATGCATTTGTTACAGTGACGAGGCTAACACTTTCTCTTTTGTGCTAACTTTGGTTCATTGCAGTGCACATCCTCCCCCTCGCCTTCTTGAGCATCTGCTGAGGTCACACCTTCTCCTCTGCTCCCCCCGCCTCCGCGCTTTGGGGACGAACGCTCGCTGTTGTTCGCCCGTACGATGTTGTTTGCCTCTCCCCCAGCACTGGGACACGTGGCATTGCTGTAACCGAGTGGGACTTACACTGGGGACAACGACACTGCCAATTCCAGCACACAAAGATAGCTACGGAAGCATCCACGCTGGGCATGCTGAGAGGCTTAAGCTGTGCCCAGGCAGCCAGGCCAGCTCAGGACACCGTAGCCCTGCCCTGGGGCTGAGGAAGGGCAGGCAGGGTGTTTGCTCAGAGGCTGCAGCATATCAACGTGGCTTTGCTGCCCCTGGGCCCGCCTTAGCACCTCCTTAAGGGGAGCAAGACCGTGGGATCAAGAACTTCCCACCGTTGCTGGGCTGCATTCTATTGTGTCTTCCAAATTCAGGATGAAGGGACAGTAGTTGAGAGCCAGAAGATATTGCATGTCCAATGTAACAACTGTCAGTATTTTTTCTCTGGTCTGCTGGATGTTGGGCCACCAGCCTTTCCCTGCTGCTTCATTTCAGATGCCTTATATAGGCCACTCCAGTTCCTTCCAGTACCTGCTTTGGCACCCATGCAGGTGCAGGTTTTCTCTGTTGGTGTAGGCACCTCAGCTTCAGTTTGGTGACAACAGTGGAATTTCTGTCCTGCACATCATTGGCTGCCTTGTTCTTGTCATGGTCTATATGTAGCACCTACAGGCAGGGACAGGTTGCTGACAGGCTGGTGAATTCTGTTCAGAGAGCAAAGAGAGCAGGTAGAATCTCTCCAGCAGCAAATTTGCACTAGACTAAATCTAAATTAAATCCTTCCTGGTAAATTAAATCCTTCCTGGTCCTGCCTAAGACCTACATAGCCCTTGTTGAAGTTTTCCTTTTTCAGCTTAACTCTTCTTACATATTCTTCTTACATATTCTCTACCCAGGGAATATCTACTGATAAGGTCTGAGCACACTCTTGCAACTTCTTTCAAAGCTCACTAACACTAAACTATCCCTTCAGGACTCCACCTGAATTACTATAACTTTACTCCTACTCCTGGTATTTATATTGCTGGCCTGTGTTCCAGATTGATGCATTCTTTCCAGATGGGGCAGATTCTGGGATCTGGGGGATTGGAGATCATCTGTGAGGCAGGGGAAGAGGAGAAAGAGAAAGAAATGGTCTAACAAGTCAGAAAATTTATCCAGTCTATCAGCCCCAAAATTTCCAAAAGAAAGGAACAAAAATGAAGACAAAACAGAATTGGAACCTTGGGATTTAGGGACTTATTTTTTGCAATAAAATTTCCCCGTAAAATAGCAATTCAGATTGAGTGAAACAATGAACATGAGCTGACTTAGGCTAAAAATAAAGGCTGGAAAAAGTGAGTGGAGTAGTTTTATGTCCTAACTTTCATGTTCACATTTTTAAAACACCATATTTCAGTGCAGGCATGCCAGTTGCAGGGGTATGTTTTCAAGCTGAAAAGACTGGTCTCTGCATGCTGAGACAGGAATTTTTACTGAAAAATTGACCTAGAACTGATTTTCTAAAAGAGAGAAAAGTTTATAATGGTAAATAATCCAAAGCTGAAGAAAACTATTTTTTTGAAATATCCATTTTTACTTCCCCTAAACTGATTTTCTCCAGTGCTCTTATTTTCTATTTCTGCCCTTAAATCCCAAAGTCAGGGGTTTACTGTGCTTCAGACCTTCAGGCCATGCTGTTCTGACTCCTCAGCACTCCAAGGGCCTTGCAGGAATTAAGTGCATCTCACAATAGGACACATTTCTAGGGTGAAGGTTTTAATTTGGTTTTGGACTGTGTGACTGAGTGGATGAAAAAGCAAACAAGGACTTCCTCACACCTCTCCATCAGTTCTGCTAATGGGAACTCTAAGAGTAAATGAGTTGATTTGCTCGGTTATGGGTGGGAAATGAACTGAATCAATCCTCCACCCACCAAATGTCCAGCCAAAAGCAATTTAGCCAGCTGGAAAATAAGGGAAACTGGGATGTCCTGTGGGTCCAGGGCAGCCATATGCTGTTATCCTCCCCAGGAAGGAAGGCAGTGCCATGAAAGTTCAGATCAGAGGGACTCCATGGCACCACACTTGTGTTAGAAGAGCCTTACAGTGAACACAGGGGTGTTTCTGGGTTCAGACAGATGGGCTGGTCATGGCTTTCTGGGGCAGCATATTCAATTTATCATTTGTTGAGCATGCACAGAGCAGCAGTGAGCTATTTCAGCAAAGCTATCCCACAGCTTTTCCCTTCTTCTGGGAAATCCTGCAGGAGTCCTTCCACATGGGACCTGCCCAGTGGTAGCCCCCCAAATTCTCCTCCTGGATCACAGCAAAAGATGCCCAGAGCCTGTATTCTGCTGTCAGCTCTGCAGTCCCACGCACAGGTAAGGAGACACTGAGGCATTCTTTCCTAAAAATGGCAGGGACAGTATCGCCATCCCAGTCAGCTTCCTCACGACACCCACCGGAAGCCGGTTAACACCTGTCTCTCACAGGTAGGCTGGGTTGGTGTGGGCATCCCAGAGGCACGTCATGGGTGGGCCGTCCCGCTGCCCAGAACGCAGGGCAGAGCAGGGATGCAGGATGTGACTCCCAAAGTGGTGCAGCCACGTCAGTGTATGCCATGTCCCAGCCCACCTTGGGAACCATCCGTGGGGGTCCCAACCAATGCACCCCTGTGTGTTGCACACATTCCCAGAGAGGGCGAGCAGCACAACTGGAAGCACTGCCTGAATCTCCTGCTATCTTTTAGACTTCTTCTTTGTCAGCAAAACTGTACTTCTGTCCTGGGAATACCCCAGTGATGCATAGCTTCTGCTGATGAGCTAGGATTAGAAGGACTTTATATAAGGCTGTTTGATTAAGTGGCTATTATCAACTAAAAACTTGGTGCTTCCCATTAAGTACTCTCAAACGTGTGTCCTCATTTTACTTATTTTGTGCTTGCATTATGCTTTGGAAGAGGCAGCCTGGCCTTTTTACTTCATCCAGGCCCTTTTGCCAACACTAATAAGATGTTCTGTCTTGTTCAGTGCTAGTTTAAGAAATGCACTGCCCTGGTGGAGCCCTTCCTTAAAGGTGTTTCCCTAAAATCAGCACATCACCCTGTAGTTTACCCTGTAAATTGGCCCAGCCCCTGTGAACTTTCTGCTCCGGACCAGATCCCTCAGCACCTCTCCCCCAAGGCACCTTTCTCCTTCCAGCAGAACGAAGCCTGTACCACTGACAAAGGACTAAGACAATAACACTCTCACTTTTGTCTTTGATTCTACTGCTGTGCCAGTGCAGTTTGATTTGCTCTTTTGCAGCATCTGTGCTCAGGCTTCAGTGATTTCCCATAACAGTCCAGCATACTTTTCATGATCCATGTTCAATTTATACACACACCCCACTTTAATCCTTTTGTCCAGATCAGTTATTTCATACTTTTGTACATCAAATTGCTTTCACCATCTGTTGGCCCAGTTGCCCTACATAAGCCAAACCCTCTGAAGGTATAATTGCAATATTGTTCATTATTTGCTCATTCTCTTTCCTCCCAATATAGATAATGACAGCAAAATGAAGAAATAATTTAAATCTAATTTAAATTCCCTTCAGGTTTTTTACACTGCGCTGATCAAAATAGTAGCTAGGGTCTTCAAAAGAAGAAGCCATCCATCTCAGAAGAGCCTTGATGCCCTTGGATAGCTATCTGTGAAAACAAGGGAATTTTTGTGGGACTGGAGCTCCATGTACCAGCATCTAACAAAGTTGACGGCAAATGCTATCAGCACATCAGCATGCTGTTAAATCACTGCACAGAAGAATTCCAATCTGGTTAAACAGGATCTGATTTTATACTGCCACTTCCATGAAATAAGTGTACTCAAAACATTATTTCTTCTTGTCTTATCTATTTTCATCTCTGGTTCAGCCAAAGCTCGTTGTTCTGGGGCTGTGCACTACACATCATGCTTGGGCAGTTTTTCAGGCATCCACAGAGAAAACTTGCAAGCACCAACCCTCTTCCCCAGGGATAACTATTCCTTGAGCTTTGATTTAATTTTTCCTACAGTCAGGAGGCCACCCACAGAGCTCCAGTTCTGCATGGCCTGCTTCATTTCTGCCTCAGCATTAACAGCAAGGGCACAGAGGGGCACAAGTCTCTGGCAAGATTCATAGGTTAATTCAGACCTGGGTTTGCATTTACCTTCAGGACTGACAGTGGGGACGAAACTGCTGCAGAGCCAGGGAAGAACCTCTGCCCAGCATCGGAGGCACACGCTCCAAAGCAATACATTCCACCAGCACCCAGCTCCTGGAGGAGCAACTTCAGTGGAGATAAATAAGACATGTAATTTCTTGTCAGGCTGTTGCATTTCCCACCGCTCGCTTTAGCAATTACACCCAGTGACTTTTTTTATTAAACAACCGAAAATAATAGATTCGTGTAACCCAGGAAGAAAAATTGCCTGGAGAAATGAAACATACCCAGACTTAATTTTCTCTCTTGCGCTTTTTGAGGTGTTTGAAATGAATGTGTTTTCAGTACAGCAGTCAGTAACAAGACCTGTGGTTTTGGCACTTCTTTGCCACACTCACCTTTTCACCAGCCAATTTCGTTACAACCAAACCCAGATGGAATAAAAGGGCCCATCCAAGCTGTGGCACAACTTTCTCCTCCTGAAACCAATGGAAACACTGCCATAGTTTACAACAGGCATTGCCAAAATCCCGTAATTATTTCACAAGGCGCTTTCTCCAAACCTTATTTTTAAAGCAATTAATAGAAGGAGTGATTGCCCTTTAGTGAGCCATATCCCAGCGGGAATTGTAATCAATGCTTCTTCCGAGTGCTTCTTTGCACTGACATCTGTACCAATTAGTGCCTTCTTCCACAGAAAGGTTACACAAACACAATTTCATTTCTTATTATTAATTATTTTTCAGACAGGGCCAAGTTTTAAGTGGGTGTCTGGACTTAACAGCTTCAATATTGGAGTTGCTCTTGTAAGGAACAGGCTGCCCTTAAGACTGATCTGGAAAATAGATATTCAAGGGGCACACATGCTGAAAGAGCTGAAGCACTTCACTTTGCTTGCAGGACCAGAAGGTTGCTCATAAAACACACTCCAATACTCATGACTACAGCTTCAATGCTTTTTTAGACAATGATGCTTCTGAACTCAAGACCAGCCTGTTGTAAACAGATAATAAGATCAATCTGAAATCCTATTTGTTTGCTCAACTGATTCACCTTTGAAACAAAAATAAAATGGAGAAAAAAAAAAATTGAACAGTCTTTGAAGACCAAATAGAGAAGGATACAACTGAAAAACAGATACTGAGACATGAACCTGCCCTCTAAGAATCATCTGTGTTTAACTCCAATTCAACAAGATGGAGCACGGTATCATGGTCCTGCCCCATCGCGATGGGGAGGAGAATTGGGAAAAGGCAAAGCTCATGGGTTGAGATAAGAACAGATTAACAAGTGAAATAAAGTAAAATATACCAATAATACTATATATGATAATAATGAGAGAGAGAGAGAGAGAGGGAGAGAAATACAACCCAAGAGAAACAAGGGATGCACAACACAACCACCCCCTGACTGGTGCACAGACCATCCCCAAGCAGTGATCAGTGGCTCCCAACCACCTCCCTGCAGTTTATATACTGAGTATGGTATCCTGGTATGGAACATCCCTCTGGAGTTCAGGTCAGCTCACCTGGCCATGCTCCCTCCCAGCTTCTTGTGCACCTTCTCACTGACAGAGCTCAGGAAATGGAAAAGTCCTTGATTTGGAGGAAGCACTACTGAACAACAATTAAAACATCAGTGTCTTATCAAGCAATGTCATTCTCATGCTAAATCATATAGCTAATAAGGAGAAAATCCACAGAATCCCAGCTGAAACCAGGATATTGCCAGTGATTTGACTGTTTTAGAGCTCAGAACATGTTAAAAATAGGGAAGACCGGGAAGGGAGAAAGGCTGGGGGGAATAAAGGCTTGTGTCTCGCATGATGTGCAAATCATTAAAATGCATCTAGCTATACCTGGAATATTTCTCTCATGAGGGACAGAAAATACAATCCCCTTGAAACAGTTACAACAGTTTTGTTGGGGGTGTTTTTATTCCAGGCAGAACAAGCTGAATCTTTCCTAGTAGAGTTATTTCTGCTGGAATTGGTGCCCAGGAGGGCAGGTCCCTCATGGTTGGGGCAGGATGGTTCAAGACCTCCAGGGAGGAGATTGCTGCTCCAAAAATCAAGGACATTGATAAAGTTGAAGAAAAACTTGAAGGAGTAAGTGCTCAGTGTCGCCACTACTGCTGAGTTTTGGGGTGATTTTTAAGGCAACATCTAGGTTATAAACACGAAAATATGGCATTCCAGACTCGCAGCCATCTGAATGTGGCTGACGGTGAATGCTCATTTCTATCATTTCTCACCAGGGTGAGTATTGATTTCATTTCTCACACTACACTAGTCACTTGACCAAGCTGCAATCCAATATTTAATGTGTTAGTCACAATGGCTTGTGGGGGCTTGTGGTCTGTAGTCTATCATATGGTGACCTTTATGGTGACTGGCATAGCCTTAATCATGATAGAAAATGCTGATACAGAGGTATTCTCATCATTATTTCTAGCAAGAGGCAATAGCATTGTTGAAGGAGTAGTAAGGTATGAGTAGAGTGGCATTTACTGTTCCCTGTGGACAAGTGTCTTGATTTGTTGTACAGTTTAATGTTTGGTTTTTTTTAATGCCAAGGACAAAAAGTTGGCTGGATAGGCAGCTCAAAGGAGGTAAATGCTCTGTTTCAGGTGAAGGAGTGCTCAGAATAGAGACATCAAGGCTGAAATTCCTCACATTAACTGCTTGCACAGCTTTTCCCAGCAAGCTCATTCCCCTCCAAAGAACCGAGCAGAGAGTTTGTGCCTCAGAATGAGGGATGAGCCAGTGACATTGTGAAGTCCTGTAAAAGCTTCATGTTTGTTACGCTCACGATGGAAGATGCTCAAATACTCTGGCAGCACAGACATTAAAATGACCAGGAGAGCCCAGCCCACAGGGAGTTTGCAATATAAGCAGCTGACCTATGAGCTGGAAGGTTTCTGCTCCCATGAGAGGCCCTAATAGCACAAACTATTTTTCATTGAGACCAGTCTCACCCCTCCCTACCCCCTGTAAGAAATAAATGAAAGTAATCAATATTTTTCCATTCTAATTTTGCCATTTGCTAGCTTTCCTTGTAATCCTTGAACTCTTTCCAGCTTCCAAACTGTCCTTCCTTTCTATAAGCATTATCACCTGTCCAAAACATTTTGCTGTTATTACATGAGCTGTATCAACATCTTCCAGAAAAGTAAGGAGCTGTGATTGACGGTGAGATTCTCCCCACTGTGAAGGGTTAACCTGACCCTTAGCTGCTAGTCAAGCTCCCAGGTTGACCCTCAGAGAAAATTAACAGCTTGTATCTGTTTAATATTCCTTTCCAGTACATTGTCAAATCGTTTCATCTGTGTTTAAATGGATCAGTGGTTTTCATCTTCAGTGTTTCCTCATTCCTCTTTTGAGTTTTACTAATTCTTTGTTGTTTGTCAGTGTTCTTAAAATCATAGAAGAAAGTTCTTTTGTTCACTGCTTTTATTTTTATTTCATAGGGTTCTCATGAAGTTGGAAGTAAAGGACAGACATCACATTAACAGATCTATGTTGTCTTGCTCCCAACTAAAAAAGTAGACCACATCTATGCCTTTTATAAGTTGCATTACAAACATAGCAGTGTCGTCATTTGCAGATAATCAAAACATGCCAGTTGGGCACAGATTTCCTAAACGCATGTATCAGTCTTATTTGTCATGCAAGTCATAAATTTAAACTGATGCATCTGTTACAACCATTGGTGCTCGAGACGGAAAAGATCCATAGGGAGGCTTTCAGCTTCCCATTTAGTGCTAAAGTGGAACAGAACTCTATCAAATGTATTATTATTGTCATTACTATTTAATATCCCACTCTGCCTCCCCTGTGCATTAGCCACTTAACGGAAAGCACGGGTACAGCCCTGGTCTCAGACTGCTGCCATCCAAGTGACAGACTGGTGTCCAAGGGACAATAAAACACATATGGCAAAGAGGATGGCCAGGACCCTCCTGGAATGGCTGCATGGGTGCTCAGGAGAGGGGGGCCAGCTGGCTGCTGGACACAGAGGGATTTGAGACTGCTGAAGTGCAATTATGACGGTACAGTCATGAGTTTTGAAGAATGGCACGAAGGTGAATGAATTCAAGGAGTGAATGTGAGCACTGATACTTCATTAGCACAGACAACAAAAAGCGCTAGAAAGAAAGAAGTGTAATGAAATATATTGCAGATGCTGAGTAACAGAGAGATGATAAACTGACCAAACTGCTGCTGTAAATCCCGTCCTTAGGACTGGGTTCAGATGCTCTGCAAGCACCGGGCAGTATCTAAGTCTTGCATGCCCTCAGGCTTGCATTAGTCATGCTTCCAAGCTCAAGAACTTCTTTTTTTCAGCAGTGCTCATGACAACTCCAGCTTGAAGTCTGTTCTTGTGCTGTTTCTGCAGGACTTGCATGCCTGACTTGGAAAAAAAGTCCTTTCTTCACGACACTTCACAGGTTACAGAACTGCAGAGATACCGAGTTTCCAAGAAAACCTTGCATACATCAACCTTGGGCAAAGGCAGGGGACGTTCTTTGTGCTTCCAGGTGACCCCTGGGCCCAATGATGGCCACATTCGTCACCCAGATGTGCTTACCTCAGAAAAGCATATTTTGAATTGGTTCAGACCTTAATGAGTTATCTACGAACTATCAAATATTTCACATCCCATATGGAGCATACGAGTTTCCTAAATGACACCATCAGCTAGGGTGGCTGCAAGCATCATAAATAATGTCCTCACTCTAATGAGTTACAGTCTGAGGAAAGGCTCCTCTACCAGGTAATGAGTCACAGCTTCAATTTGTTGTAGATCAGCTGAGACACTTGATTTACTGTGAGGGCTACCTGTATTAAAACTAATCAGAGGCTATCGAGGAAACTCAAACAGATCCAACCTACCACAATTTAATCTCTCCACAAATAAAATCTACTCATAAATCAGAGTGAGCATGTAAATGTGTCCCTCTAATGCTTCTATTAGAAAACTCAAAACCACAAAAAGCTCAGTAGGATGTGAAAACCGTGGTAATGTCGGCGGTATCAGACTAATTCATAACACACAAGGAGCTCTAAGATACAGTCTGCCCCTACAGCTGGCCCATTAGTCAAGATGGAGAAAGCAATTTGACAGAAATGTTGATGTCTGTTTTCATTTTGAGACTTAAAATGGACATCTTTTTGCGCTTTTATTGACCTTTGCAGATAAACACAAAGAAAATTATAGATAAAGGTATTAAAGTCATCATTGCAGCTTTTACTTACTGAAAGGAGAATTCTGACAGAAAATCCAGTAAACAAAACACACTGCTATTAATAAAAAATGACATAAAAAGCTGAGTTTCACAGAAATACGTGTATTTATTATGGGTGAAGCATCTCTGTTGATCAGCTCTGGTAGTGAGCTCTTCTCAAGCAAACAACAGCATCAGTTCATGGAGGGGCTGTTCAGCTTGATGGGGAAAAGGCACATTGATACAACGGAATGACTGTGGTGACAATCCCTCTCTTGAAAGATCATTATCATATTGTGTTGTCCAGGTGGTAAAACAATATCCATGCAGAGGAGAGCTGGGACTGAGCCTTTGTGTTCAGGAGAGAGCAGCACCTGCAGAGCTTCAGTCCACAACAGATAGTTGGGCACTGATGAAATTTATGTAAGTCAACAAAGTTGATTATTATCAAAGCTGTATTTTTTTGTAAATACCTTGATTCTTATTCTCTTCGAAGATGTACTACTTCAGTGCTCTGTTCCAGAATGGCATTTTTAATTTTGTACGAACAGAGAAGAGAATCAAGATCCTTCTTGTCAAAAGATTAGTGATACATGTCCATGTAGAGGAAGTTATGCAAGGAAGTCTTGTTAAGTATACTGGTTGTCTGAAGGTGCTGTGCTCCATTTTGCTTCAATGTGATGTGCACAGACTATTAATAATAGTAAATGATTGCATTTGGGACAAAAATCCAAGGAAATAATTTATAACAAAATCTGCATTCAAGCCATCTCTCAGCTTTCACATACCGGTCATAAATCACTAAAGAGACATTTATGATTGATTTACAAGGGAGTTTTATATTACTATAGATATATGAAAATAATAGTTGCCTTCTAAATAACTGTCCTTCACCCTAATTATGCAGCCAAACTTACCCTCAGTAATTGACAGTTAGGATGTTTCTCTCAGAAAAGAGACTTTGAAGGTCAGAAAGGGAGCTCAGGTGTAGGTGCAAAGGTAGATACTGAACGACAGTTTCAAGTGTATGTTGTTAGGCAGTGGGAGTAGTTCCCATCCTTGTGGTGCCAATACTGGTTGTGGTGCCTTTATGGCACCAGATCCCACTGAATTGTAGGGAATATCCCTGAAAACAACGTCTCAAGGTCATTTCTTTCCCTAGATTAGGTCCTGTCTGTAACTTTCTTGTGAAAGTGCATATGGTCTCCCCTGGGAAGATGAACTATTTGAGTGGCAGAGTGAATTCCATCTCTTGATGTCCCATCAGAAGAAGCTGGAATTAGTTTTTTAATCTAGAGGGGAGGGACATTTAAACGACTAGTGAGAGATTATTCATCTTCCAATCCATTTGAACTAGCCATCCTGTTCTCTTCCGTGAGATAACAGTTAGCATCCAAACCTCCACTGCTGCACCCTCAGCATCAGCAGAATGTCATTCTTGGCTTGTGGACAACCCTTCACACAACAAAAATGTAGGAGATAGAAATTTTCCTCAATGAAAAATAACTGCTGAGTGCCCACCTGCAGGTCATTCTACCCAAACAGCAAACATTCACAGGAGAGCTTTCAGGATATTTCCTGTAACCCAATTATTTTATTTTTAAAATAGCAATGAAAAGTGGAGCAGGAATGTAGCGTTGTTAAGAACCTGTCAGACTTTGCCTCTCCTTGTTGCTCCATTTTCTCCATGCTTATTGAACACTCTAGAATTAGCATCAAGCAAGGCTGTGTTTGAGAAGCATCAAGACAACAAGCTCACAAATCTCCTTTAATGACACCTTCATATCCCACACCCTGACTTTTTTTTACAGGAGATTTGTTGTTACGTCAACCAAAATATGGGCTCTGTTTGCTTCACAGTAAATGAATGAATTGGACACTTTTTCCTTGAGGGCCCTGCTTATTTCAAGGTCACTTAGAGAAACTCTTTGCTGCCTTACTGAGGCACTAACAAATAACTTGGTTTTATTCTTTGGCCTCCCATTGCATTGCCCTGTTTTCATACCGGAGGTCAGGCCAAGAGCAAGTGAATTCCCTTTATCTTTCACTGACTTAGAGCTAAGTTCCAGTGAGGTCAACAACTCCCCTCTCCCCTGCATTCCTCCATCCTGCATTTTTATCATTGCTTCAGGGATATTGGGCTCCTTCATACCAAACACTGTGAGGAGCTTTCATAAGAGGAAGTTCAGCCTCTAGGATCATAAGGATGAAAAAGACACAGCAAGACCCTGGTGCCCTTAGGATAAAGTTGGCCTGCAGATCCTCAGGAATCCTCAGCAAGGTCTTCAGCCAGTCTGCTGCAACGACTTCTGCAACAGCTCCCCTCGCTCTTAAGGCTTTATATCAGGTGACCATTGCCTTAAATGTCAGTTTGTGTACTCAGATATTACTTACTACAAGAGGCTGTTATTGACATTTCAGTTTCACATGCTTTCATAGACATGAAGTAATTTAGGGATTCTGTTAATTCTAAAAGCTTGAGCCAATAAAACACAATAAACCACTAAAAATCCAATAAAATAAGCTTTAAAAAATTCAATTCCATTCTTGAAGTTCCTATTTGCTTCCATTAGTCTGTGTGCAAACCTTTGAGAACCAAATGTTGTCAAGAATGCTGAAACTCAGTTATAACAGACTCTTACCGCAGAGTACAAGACAGAAGAAAAACATTTAATTTTGGCAAAAATGCTCACTATGTACTCGTATTGCTGCTGTTTTTCAAAGGCACGTTGTTACTTATCAATGTGAACCCAAAAGATTACTACTCAACTCAGGGTTATGTGTCCAGCCAAAAAGATTGTGACTGACCTTATGGTGCCCAGAGCCTCTGGTACAGCTAAGGTGACAAAAGGGTGTTCTTTTACATCAAGTTCACCCAACTGAAATTACATAAGTATATAAGGTAACACCCAACAACACTATCAGCTGCTCCTGAGATGAACCTGTTGAACTGGGGTCATGCATCAGTTGAAAGGGTGAGATAATTTAGTTCTGACCCAAAAAAGACCCCCAAAAAACAAAAAACCAAACCCTAACAAAAAAACAAAAAAAAGGAAAAAAAAAGCAGCAATAAAAAGCCTGGTTTATGGGAGCTGGTTTTATTTTGAGAAGCTGTTCCACAACATCACAACTCTGTCAGTGCAGTTCCTCCCTTTTCTGTCTGTACTGTCCTACTTTGTGTTTGCTGATTGCCTACATTCTTTCATGGGCAGCATAGGCCACTATTTTAATTATATCTGATCATTATTCAGCTTCCAACTCTCCCATGAACACCTTTTCCTCAGCGTGAGAGACGGAACGCCTTCCACAGTGGCTTATGGCAGGTCTTTCATCTGTGACCACAATGTGTCCCAAATTCACCCCAAAATCACACAGGAAAGTCTCTTCCATTGGGAAGAACCAGCTAATCCAGAAAAGCCCTAAGCCAGGTTTTTACCAGCTCAGAGATGTTAATAAAATCTATTCTGCAAAGAGAACAACAGTCATTTCAATAAACCCAGGAACTACTATCATGAGACAAATACATGCTCTATATTATGTCTAGAGAAAAAAATATGACTGCATTGAATAAAGCAAGCACGAATGTTTGATTGAAAGCATTCATGCCAAGCTGCAAGATCCACTGAGAATGTAGTCATGGACAGTAAATAAAAGGCTCCAGGGGAAGTCAGCTTGTGCACCCACGGCTGGATTTCAAGATGCCATTGAGTATCTCTGTAAAAAACTTCTTTATTAAGGAGACAGTTTGATTTACAAGTAGTGGGTCCGTCAAGTCATTATCTAACAAGAACAGTCAGGGCACAACTGTTCAGTGTCTGGGTGGAACTCCACTTGCTTACAAAGTGCTTACAGCTCCCTTGGTCCAAAGCACTTCACAAACTTGCCTATAAAAGCTCTGCTGCATTTTATTATTAAAGGAAGTTACTTACAAGGTGGACACATAGAAGGAACCAGATTGTGTCCAGCTAACACAAAAAAAACCCCAAAGTAAGGGGTCAAAAGTAAATCACAGCAATAAACTTTGGGCTGACCTGCTAAGATTAACGCTCAGAGTTGGGCAGAGTTGTCCATGTGTCGCCAGCAACCGCGGCTGTGTGAGAGCTTGGTGTGACTTCCTACCTAAAAGATGTCACCATCACTCCTGGTGCTACCTCACCACCTGGAAGACAAATTCTTACAGACTCCAGGGAACATTGCCTTCTGCTGCATCATCAGCCACGGACAGGTCTGGCCAAGAATATTTTCCAGAGTGTGACAGTGACAGGAAAGCTGAACATTTGTAATAAGGTGTTACTACCATGAGCAAGTATCTTAGTTGTTTCATAAAAGCACATCAATTTGTAAAATACAGATGACATTCCCTTTTTTGACTGACTAAATAGAATTACCCTCTAGAATTAGAGCTTCAAGGTCTCATCCTTACCATAAAGAAATTAAATATTTTTATTGTATATTGACTTACAGTTTGGACAATCACTGCTTTATGAGATGCTGATTAACAGCCAGGAAAGCAGCAGTCTATTGTCCAGTAATTTACTTTTCATTTTCTGATTCTGCAAATTAACTTTCCTACTAAATGAGGCATTAGGCTGATGTCAATATTTGCAGGTACTGCACAATTATACAGTGTTTGCTAAATGACATTGCTTTAATTCAAAAGTCATTCTGATTTCCATTTAGACCATGATCCTGCTGGGTGCCTAGTTCTGCTGTAAAAGTGTCGCATGCCCTCAGGTCTCATGGAGTCGATGGCACTAGAGATTACTCAGCTGCCTTCAGATCTGAGTCTCATTTATTTGGGAAACCATAATTAGAGGTTAGGAGCCAGGTTTATGCAATATGGATTGTAGACAAGACACCCAATTCTTGCATTTAAGATTTTCGTCTTTTCTAACTGTTTTCATAGATAGGGATTTCAAGGTGAACCTTCACCTCTTTTTAAACTAATGTGCCCTATTTTTCTGCAGTTTTTAGTCTCAGTGAGGTGTTCTCCATCCTTTCATCATCTGGGGGAAGGAACAGCTATCTAATCAGCTTGTCTGAAGGAAATGCCTTTTTAATGAGTCCAAGTCTCCAGCAGGACTCAAAATAGCAAGGCAGTAAAGTCAGAAGTGTTTATAGAAAGAAATTGCTTTAAAACTGCTAGTGCCATGGTATCTTGGAAATGACAGCTGCTGATACATCCCCAAGCTGTCCCAGCCTCAGCTCTCCTTACAGCCAGACACCCTTGGCTGATGGGCACACTCAAACCCCCACTGTACACCGGTAGAGGATTAAAATCTCTTCCTGTCTCCTCTCTCCTGTACCAGCTGATCCACAGGGTTTTGCACCGGAGAATCACAAAGCGTAATTTCAAAGCCATCCCAAGGAAAAGCCTCTTGGCTAAAGTCCTGGGATTTCTTATTTATTTACATTTTCTTCCTTCTACTTTGAACATACCTTAAGTTATTCCTTGTTTTCTTAATATGTAAGCCTTCCCTCAGACAAATCACCAAGTAGGACCAGTCAGGGGTGCAGATCTGGTGCCAAGGGGGTATGATTTACGTTACATGCAAATCTATTTTGGCAGCACATGAGCTTTCCTTTCATCCAAATGGCTTAAAGCAAATGAAAACTGGCCTCAACGTGGATGCACTGTCCTGGAAAGGAACCCAAATGGGTGTAGTCTGAGACTGGTGTCTGAGACAGCTGTGCCTGGTTTTTAACTTCACGGGCGGGATTTTGAACGGAGCAGAACGCAAACCTCTCAGGAACATTATTTTCCTGTACCTAACGCAGCGCTGTGACATCCTCGCAGCCAGGCGAAAGCATCCGCTCTCCCAGAGCAAGGGGCAGAAGTGTCGGCCCGGCAGACTGAGGCAAGCGTGCCCCGGGGGCGGCTCTCGCGATGATGTTCCTCAGCCACCCTCGCAATTATGTCAGATTAGCAGTGATTTACAGCCGGGCTGGCACCCAGGGCCACAGGGCAGGGGAGCAGCCCCAGCGCTGCGCTGCACAAACACCTGGCTAAAGCCATAGCCGTGGGGAGGGGTGAGGATGCTGACATTTGGGTGTCAAACTGCAATAGCTGCTCCTGACCTACAGCAGTGGATGAAGCGCAGCCGCCGTGCAGAGAATATCCCGAGCAGTTCCGGTGACAGAAGTCCATAGCTATGGGTTGCAGCACTGCTTTTGTTGGTTTGTTTTGGGTTTTTTTAATACCACAAGTCTTCTGCGAGAACATCATCTCCTCTTAGCACCAGTTTTTGGTTTTCTGTGCTACATCCTCACCAAGAACAGGTACACTGCTCCAGTGAGGCTGTACCGGGTGAGGCACACATTAGCCCCCTGGACTGTAAAATATGTCTGGGAGGTTTGGGAATATGATTCCAATGGCAATTGTAGAGACGCCTAATGATACAGCTCAGCTGCTTGCTTTAGCACATTTTACAGAAGTGGTTTCTGCTGAAGGAAAATCATCCTCTCCTGTTCCTCCTCCTGTTACCAACACTGCTGATGGTTAAGCTTAGATTTTCAGTTTGCACTTTTGCCCCTTGAGGTGTAAGATACCCGTCAAGTATTTCACTGAGGTCCTCACCCTTCACAGCTCTCCCTCAGTTCTTCTGTGCCATAAACCTCATATACACCAGACACTGACTCTAAACACGGATCCAAAAAGTGATGCCTGCCTACTATCAAAACACATGATTACACATCTAATTTTTAATATTAACCAAGAACAGGAGGGGGAAAAAAGGAACTAAAGCAGGAATGGTTTTAGTAGGGTGACATTAAAAAAACTCCAGGTGCTAAGGTTACCCAGAGGTGAATGTCGACACAAGCCCACAGGTACTCAGCAAGGAGATGTCCAGAGACAAGATGTAATGGGATGGTCTCAGGGGAGCTGCCTTGTTTAAGGCTGGAGCGACCAACCTTATCTAGGGCAGCAGGCTGCCTCCCAGCTATGAACGTGCGAGTGTTTATAAAAACCTGACAAGGTATCTGCAAGATATTTAGCACAAATTACTGTGGGGGGAAATGCTTGCTCTGGTTGGCAAAACTACTGAGCCCTGAGGAAAAGGAACTATTTCAGCTATAGAGTCGTTTTTCATTCTAGGCTAATGATAACTCAAGAACATTAGTATTCCACACATTAGTAGTTAAAGCTGTGTCAATTTAGACCAGAAAAGCTGTTTGGGTATAGCAATAATTAACTATTAAATCCAAACAGGTCACTTGTTCATCCCTGGAGCGCTCTACTGAGATCTCTCAGGAATGTGGTATGTTGAGAGGTGGCAGCAAGCAAACTCACGTACTTGAGTGGAGATGCAACACCTTCACTCTTTCTTTCAGCACAACAACCCAGGACGAATTTTTCTAAAGGAAATAAGTGTGAGTGTGCAACATACGAGCAAAAAATCCAGGCATTCTGTCTCTTCCAGACAGAAATTGAACTGAAAATTGTATTCTGCCGCAATAAATTAAGCAACCAGATGTTTCAGATAATTAGTATTAGAGTCAAATTTTTCTAGCAGCTGTTTTCCTTGTGAAAGACAAGCAGTATATCAGCCTGGACAGACTCTTCCAACAGGATGTCTAAGACGTGATCAAGACACAAGATGGCATTTGCATATACATATATATATGTATGTATGTATATATTCTCAAGAGCTTTAAAGCATTGAATATTGGTAACTGCAGTAGCATGTGCAGAAGTTTAATTCTGCCTCCAGATATACACTTGGTGAGTTATAAGAGTTTTCAGAGCTTTGCTGCCTTTAGCGTCTAACTTAGAGCCGGCAAAAGTTGACTGGAATGACCAGCATGCCCCAGAAATGTGTGTTGGTTTTGTTGGGCTTTTTTTCCCTGGAAATTGTAAGACTTTCCCTAGCATAACTGTATGCTCAAGTATTTTAAGAGACACCACTCTGTTGTCACCTATTTAAAAGTCTGTGAGCTTGTCCATCCTGTTTATGACGCACTACAGCATCCACCTGGAGCAAAGCATCTGTCTAGCCACGCTAATTGAATTAATCTGTGAATTTACCCATCTAGAGACAGGGACCTTGCTAGCTTCCTAACTTCAGCATTTTTATAGCAGAGTTCCCTAAATAGATATTTTGGGAAGGAGATGAGCAGTTCTGTTGTCTAAAGAGATTTCCAGAAAATGAGCCTTTTTAATGTTTCTTTGGTGGAAGAACCAGTTTTTTTCTGCATGGAAAACAAACACCTTATGAACTGGCAGAAGCCTGTATGGAAGAGCCAGTTTTTCACGGTCTCATGCAAAAACCTTGGCATTTGAGGCCTCAGGTAACTTCTAACGTGCATCTTGTGAGGCCTGCAATGTCAGAAGGACTGATCTGTATCTCATTAAAATGAAGACCACTCAGCTACAAGTACCAGGCTGTTCTCCCCACTAATTGTTTGATAACAATGCCTCAGGCCATCAGTGTTGGAGACTGTGTCCCTGGGGTAGACGGGACTATTGACACCTGTTGATGTGGCCCAGACCTGCTGGAAAAGCCGTGGCAAGACAAAGTTCAGGATGGGAGGGAATTGTTGGCAGCTGCTGAGCAAAGGGCAGCAACCGAGTGTGCCAGGGCTCTCCCTTGTCTTTCCAGCAATGGTTTGCAGTTCTGCTGGGACAATGTGCACCAGCTGGTCTGAGTAAAGATTCATCAGCCTGGGTGGAGACTCTGCTCAGAGATTTTCAGCACCATATTTACTAAAGTTACTCACATAAAAATAGACCAAAATAAAAAGCCCCCAAGCAGTGATAATATTTTGGGAGAAGAAACTCATAAAGAGTACTGTAAGAAAAAAGGGCTTAAAATATCAGTTCTCTTGATTTCCTGGTGATGACTGGTTTAAGCCTTCAAAAATTAGAATGTTTTAAAGTTCCATTTTCAAAGATCTCTTCTGAGGTGTTCAGGACCTTCAAGGCCTCAACTACCTCTGAAAACGAAACTCAGGATCCAAATAATAAGTTATTTTTGAAAACTGTAACCTGTTTTTCCACAGGAAATTGTTCCTCTCAAAGGCCGTGGGCATCCCAGTACTAAAAGGATCATGGATTTAAAGCTCTACATAATTCGAAGTTTAATAACACGAAGAAGCAAGACAGCAGCCCCCAGTGTGAATCCAGAAATGAACAAGAAAAGAGCATGTGAAGAGTGAAACAGATCAGGTGTTGCAATTACGCCAACATGGAAAGTGATCTGTAATAGTAGAAGCGAAGATTAGTGGTTTTTAACAGAAGATATCTCCTGAAATTAGAACTCGAGGTAGGGCTGACCACAAAGGGCACCATGGAAGGCAGGTGGCAGGGACACGAAGCATGGCCAAGGGAGGCACACGTGGCAGCCGCAACGCGACGCAGGACACCTCCTGCCGCTCGTTTCTTCTTACATTTAATTTTTGTAGGGCCTCCCTGCCCCTTCGGACAGGGGCACCTACAGCCGAACGGAACAGGGCACACACGCCTGCAAGGAGCTGCCGGCCGGGCCGATGCGGGGGCATCCCGCCCTCAACCTGAGTGAAGAATCCCCGCTCCCAGCGCCGCGCGGGCGCATCCCCGCTCCCTCCGCTGGCGGGTGCGGGTCCGCAGCCGGGGGGCAGCGGGGTCGGGGCGGGCGCTGCGGCCGCTGCCCCCGCCCTGGGCAGAAGCGGCCGCG
>WBMZ01013049.1:0-10744 GCA_013400975.1 Atrichornis clamosus
CTTCTCTCCCTTCTCTCCCTTCTTCCTCCCTCTCTCCCTCCCAGCATTCCTTAATATATCAAATCAAAACTGTAAAAAAATTAATTACTCTCAGATGAATTATTTTATCTCTAATAATAGAGATGTGCAAGAAGACAGAATTTGCCAGCTGTAAACAAACAGCTTTGTTATACATATGATTCAAAAGTCTTCCCTAGCCTCTCAGTCATCTTTAAATAAAATTTAATTTATTGGAACTTTAATTTCAATTTCTTTTAGAAAATTTCAATTTCTTTTAGTAAAGTGAGTATCACAGCATTTCTCTGTTTCAAACACATTCTAGTGGCTGAATTTCACTTCAATTTATGGGGCATTTCATGAACGCTTGTCTTTTACCTATTCTGTCCTCTTGCAACTCGTTTGAAGATCCATAGATGTAAAATATCTGTGTCTATGGCCAAAGATATGTAAGGGACTCTGGCATAAATCATACATCCTGAACGATATTGTGTGAAACTCTTACCATTTCAGTCTGTACTCCTAAAGTTAGACAGGTTGCTGATAAGTCCTTTTAAAAAGGGAAACCAGGACGTCAAGATGGAAACATGGCTGAAATACCTTTCCCTTCAAATTTAGAAAGCTCTACCTTCTATGAAAAGAAAGAAATCCTCAGGGAACATTCAATACAGGTGGTTCTGAAACAGAAAATAAGGTGCTGGTTTGGACATTTATCTAAAGCAAGATCATTGGTAAGCTTCACAAAAGAGGTTAAATTTAAGTGGAAGGGACTTGCAAAGTCAAGGATTAAATTTTTTTTAAAGGAAGAGAATCAAATACATTTTATTTCAAGGGGAAACAAAAGCGTAAGAAGTAAAGGAGAAGAGTGAAGGGCAGAATCAGTGCATGCAGAAAATAGGTGAAAAGTGCCACCGTTGTAGAAGATCACATAGCAAACCTCTGTGTCTCTAAGTATAGTCATACTTATCTTGTCTCCTCTTGTGATATTGTGAACATAATTCTTCTATTCTTACCTTGCTATCTTTTCTCCACTGATTTCTTATCAACATTCATCTTTGTCTAGTTTTTCACAATTGCTGTATGATCTCTCTCAATAAGTCATGAGGAATATCTCCTTAAAGAATTATATAAGACCATAAGCATTGGGAAGACTCTTGAAAGATGTTATCCACCTGGTTCAATTGTACAAGAACATGCAGACAACACAAAAAAAGCATCTGCAAATATCTAATACTTCTCATTTATATTCATAAATATTAAACATTTCTATAGCTTTCTCAATTAAAAATAAGATAACTTGTTTCAAAACCAACTGAATTGTCTAATGCAACACTTTATGGATATCTATAATTTTTATTTGAGAAGGCAATTTAATCCTAACTTAAGAAAGTTTTTCATTTAAGTATAATTCGCAGATTGTATCCTTAATGCCATTTTTGTCTCCTTTATCTCATATTGTAAAATACTTTCACAAATATGAGGAAGATGAATGAAAAATTTGTATATTTCATTTCAAAACAGAATTTACTTTTGAATAAAACTCTTTATACAAATAAGGATGGCACTTCTCTTTCCCCATATTAATTGATACAACTTTCCACTGTCTTTATTGGGTTACATTCCTATGCATAAGCTGGAATTTTATGTATTTTTCAAGCTACAGTTAAAAAAGCTAGAGTTCAAAAAGAAGAGATTATGATAAACCCTCTTTAGAAATTATAGATCCTAAAACAGAAGGTGCTTACTTGAGAAGGACTTAAATAAGTACCCAGTAGCTAAATGAGATCTCGTAAAAAAAAGAGCAAACATTACTTTAGAGGTACTGGGAAATATTAGAGACACCTTTTTCTTCTGTTCTGATAGTAGTAGATGCAAATCAGTAATGGTAGTTGTAGCCATAATTTTGGGGAAAATTAATTCCTGGTGGTTAGTAATAGTTTGGAAAACACTCAGAAACCGTAGGCCATCACTATGAGTCACTTATCATAAAGTCTATGTATATAAGGAGCATTTCAATGACAAGAAAATTAGGTACTATCATGAAATCTAGTGTTAGGATATGCTTCACATATCTACAGTTTACTAAAATATCTTGTTCTAACTCTCATCCTGTGTCATGATGTGGGCACATGTTGCTTGAAAATGCAATGGTTATGGTAATGCTACCACTTGCAAAAGAATGGTATATCAAGAGCATCTTCCATTGTATTAATATCTTATATTGAACAAGAAACATCATGCAATTTGATGGCAAAATAATTCCTTTTTCTGAAACATTCACAAGAGTGCTTTCTGCATATTCAATTCTGGAACTGAAAATTCTGTTGTCATGAAGTTAATTCTGATGGCAAATAATATCTTTTTTATCGTTAGACACAACAATGTTGTAATGGTCTCAATATATATCTTCACCACTGAAGTGCATATTAGCACAAAAATTGTTTAACATACTCAAAATCTTTCAAACATAGATTTTACCAATGCAGTTCAGTGTTTTTATTTCAGAGTTTAAAGCATCTAGTTTTCATAAACTAATTTTCAAAATATAAAGAATGCATTTGAAATGTTTTAATTATTTCTTCTTTTTATCAGGGAAGGATGATTAATGGGAATTATTTGAAAAATATAGAACTTGTGACATTCAACCCTTCTTTTAAGTATTTTAGTCATAGTCTTCGTATATTTTAATGAAGTGTTAGCCTTCAGACATTTTACTCTACATATGGCAGTAGTAATCCATATAAAATGTATACATTTGGATCTAGAAATTCTTATTGATGTGGCCCTAAGCAGAAAATTGTTTTAAATAACACTAGTAGATTGTGGAAGTGATAAACTTCAAAATGGACTTATTGTATTTGCAAGAAGAGTAAGGAAACATAGACTGTGAATACACAGAAGTTGTGAGAACATTGGGAAATTGCCTATTGAAAAAATTTCCTTTAGAGAAAGATCAACCACTTTGTGATTTTGATGGTGTGCTTAATTAATTGAATAATTAAAGACCATAGTGACTTTCACAATCATACACTTTTAAAATCAAAGTCATCCTTTGGGACTAAGCCTAATCTCTGTCACTCTTAATATCTTTTCCATTTCTTTGATTCTCAAACCTCATTTTCTCTGGAGGGTTTGTGCCTCAGTGCAGCAGTATTCACTTACACTTTATCAAATATCCCCAACAGGCAAACATTAGTTCACTCATCAGCTGAAAAGAGGTATGTTTGCTAGAGTTGGGTTATCCATCAAATGTTTCCTGAAAGCCATAAGAACAACCTACATCTTACAACTCATTCCTGAAAAAAATTGTGCAATGAAATCTGGAAATGAGATATATAGCTTAACATTCCTTGAGACACTTGCATTTCAGTCAGGTTTACTCCCTTTGCTTTACATTCTTGTCATTTTGAGAACACAAATACTTAGAGTTTCACAATGAGAAATAATCCTCTTTTTATGTTTAGAAACTTTTGCATGATGTGCAGTCTTTTATGTTTGTTCAGTTTGAATGAAGAGTGAAAAATATGCCACTAAGACATGGCATCTCTTTTAGATGGAAAACCATTATGCTGTATAATGTAGTAAAAACTGAGACTAGATTCTAGGTGTAGTTATTTCTAAATTTTTAGTAACTAAACTCTTAGCTTTTATAATGGATAACACTTACAGAAGCATTCCAGGAGAGTCTTGAATACAGCTGTAGATCATATACACTTACGTCTTTCCATGATTGTCTTTGGAATTTTTCTTGCTCTGTCTCATAAGACACAATAGGAGGAGACGTGTAAGGAAGGTTCTATCCTGCAAAACTCTTTGGTCCGAGAACTGAGGACTACTTACTGCATAAGGCAAGTCTTTGGAGAATAAGTGTCTGGATTACGTGGCACATTGTCTCGGGCCCATTTGAAAGCTGAGAATTGAAAATTAACAGCCAACTTCGCTAAGTGCATACATGATGTTAATACTTTGTGATTTTCACTGCTCTCTGTCTTCCAGGTAGAACATAAGTTGGTTTTCAGAAGAAAGGAAAATTAAATAGCCAGAGAATTGACTATTTGAATAACCAGTACTCTTTTCTGCAAAGATAGTCAAAGCCAGTTCATATTTAAAGGACCAGAGATAAGTTGCTGGCTTATAGTTCCTCCAGAAACACAACTCAATATCCTTTTCATAACACAAAAATAACATGAATTCGTTTGGTGTAGAGATGGGTGGGGAGATGAAGGTGAAACAAGAGGAAGGGAAATTTATTGTTCATAACATTTTGTCAAAGTCTAAGTTTTTTCATGTTTGCTGCAAATTTATAATTTGCTTTAGAGTAATATATACCATATTTCAAAAATTGCCTGTGGCAAATTACAGCCTGGGACCTGAGTTTTTCCTTCCCCTTCCCTCCCTCCTTTTTAGTATGTGAAATCAAAATAAATAAATAAAATTATATCTTTTTTACTACATGTGGTTCCATTCTTAACTGTATGGGCTCTTGATATATACCTTCTAGGCACAGAGCATGCAAGCCTGAACAGGAGGAGGACCATTTAATTTAATTTTATTTTGTTCTATAGCTTTTATCTTTCTGTGTATACAGGCTAAACTTTCTTTGCCTCGGTTACGCTTTTGTTTTCCTCTGGAGTTTGATTTTGCTGTATCTGCATTTATTTGATAACCTGTGGCTTAAACATGTTTTCCTACTTCGTGGAGCTTTCACTGATTTCTGCCATATGTTGGCTCATATGAAATTATTTCTTTTTCGCCAACACATTGTTCTTAGCTTCTGAGTTTCTGTAATGGAGTTGTTATATATTTTCTTTTATTTTTTCTTTTTTTTCCTACCTTAGCTTTCACAAACATTTTCTTCCTTCTTTTTTAACCCTCACCTCTCTGTAATGCCAACTGTGAATGTATCTTAACATGTGTGAAACTTCATTGCAGGCAATATGCTTGACTGTAAATATGTTCACATTAACAGTCCACATCCTTTGAAATGACAGTGAAAACACAATGTAGTGGCATGAATGACTTAAAGAATCTATGATTAGTCCTTTTTAATACAGTTACTATCTCTTCTGGGGTTTATGGGTTACAACTCAACACGATAAATTTTTTTTACTTACATTTGCTTAAATTTCTGTGTAACAAAAGTCAATGTACTGTTAAAAATATCATATTAAAATAGGAATATATACATTTCATCAGGAAATATATGCATTTCATCAGGAAAGATTGACACTTTATATATGTGTCTTTGTGAGTAGGTAGAGATGATATTCTATTTAATTTCTTTTTCTTTACCTTTTAGGAAAAACGTACTTGTTGAATTTCTCTCCACAAAGCATAATTATTGCAATATTATCATCTACTTTGTTACAATCAACTTTTGAACTCTTTTATTAGGACTGCCACTGCTCTGCAACAGCTGTACTACACAGAACATGGTTTGCAGAAATTGCTTGTGCTGCCCTTACTTTAGTAGCTGTCAATATTAGAGGTGAAGCAGCTTGATCTTGAGCAAGACTCTTTGACATATTGGTCAGCTCTAGAATGTCTAATTCTAAAAGAAAATCTGTATTACTAGAGGTATGTTGCTCTGTATAGCCTGTACTGGAGTTGACAGGCTGTTCTCTGGTAGTACATTTGCTGTTCCTCTTTTTTTTGTGATTGCATGTTTAACTTTTCCTCTTCCTTCTCTGTAACGGCAGTTGTGGTTTTTGCTCCATAAACATTTTCTATTGCCCCTAAACTCCAAAATCTCAAACACACCATTTGTCTTTTTAAATATGTACTTACTCTTTATTTGGTGAGTAATCTTTTCAGATAAAAGTGACAATTTGTAGTAAAGAGCAATTGTTAGTTTAAAACCCATTTTTAAAATTACAATCCCTACAAGAAATTTAAGTTGTAGCACAGCAAAATCACTTATATATGCTTTCTGCAAAAATGCATTAAAATACAAAGTACTCGAATAAACTATATAGTATGAATAATTTGGAAAACTTTGATTCTCACAATATTCATTTAAAATCATGTCCACACTGATACTTACTGGAGTCTGCTGCATTTTCAGATCTAATGACTTTGTTTGCTACAAATACAAGATTTACATATTTCCTCAGCAATGTTCTTAACCATTACTAAGATTTTATTTTAACCTAAGTCAATACACAAAAAGGAATATTTACAAAAGGAATAACTTTTGACGTAGATTGCTTCAGCTTCAGGCTTGTTTAGAAAACCTCTTACTTTATTGAACCCTTCTCTCAGATGATAACATCAATGGCATTTTCCTCAGAACTGTGCTCTCTAAAGAGCACCACAGATCTGCATTCCTCAGTCTCAGGTTTTGGGACATGACTTTGGTTGCTATTGAGCAGGAGTCTACCAATATCTGTCCCTAAATTTAAACAGAACATAAACTCAAATGCAATAGTTCTTCTAGTCTTTTAGATTTTTATTCTTTCTTTGTCTCTACACTTTTCAGACACATATGAAAAATGGAAAAGATACCAGAAGGAAAGATACATTGCATATTTTTTCAGAATGGAATTTATAATGCAAAAAAAAGAAAACTAAGGCCTAAAAACCTTGACCCCAGGGATAAGTGCACAAGATCAATTGAAAAAAAAAAGGCTTAATTTTGTGATGCTACTCCATAGAAACTGCATTCAGGTCTTGATGCAGCTTTAAGACTTCTTTGCTAAGGCAAAAATTCCTGGTGAAAAGAATTATGGCCTACAGGTGGTAAGTGAGCCAATGCAATTTGCCTGAGTGAAAATAAGAAGACTGTGGCATTCCAATTAGTCCCTGTTTGTAATAGAGAGTATGAAGATCTGACAGAGCTCTGTCCCACCAAGAGAAGAATTTTGAAAATAATTTCGAATCACCTAAGTCAATGAAATAATAGAACAGCTTGAAGCTGAGATTCTTCATTTGGATAACAGCATTTGTGAATGTTTAAGTGCATAAATTTAAAAATCAATTTTCATCTTTTCTCTCTTGCTTGAGGACATGTCAGGCCCTCAGTAGAATGTTGTCCAGGTCCATTGCTCGTTCACATTGCTGCAGCACCTCACCTGTGATAACAATGCAGAAATGTGTGTGCTACCAGACCAAGACACACACTCTAAATAGTCTCGTTGCACTTCTGTTGTAAAAGCCTGACAGCACCTCGTGCAGATTTTCTTTTCTCTTTTTGGCTGATTTGCAGCCTTGAAGCCTCAAGAACTCTGTAACTTCCTCAGGTGATCGGTGCATTTCAATGAGCTGAACTTTTGCCCTAGGCAATTGCAAGATGAGACCCTGTTACCTCTGTAACACCCTCAGATAATGAGTATGGAGAATGGGAAGATGGACAGTGCTGGCTGTCCCTGCTACAGTGTGATCAGAAGTGCCTGATAAAGACAGAGTTAACAGAATACCAAATTACTCTTGGTTTGAATGCATATCTGTTCCAAATAATTTCGTTTTCTGTACTTCCAGCAGCATTCCTCATATGTTCCGGGTAAGAGATACATACAATTATAATTTTCAGAAGACTCTGGTAAAGTGTAGAAATATTTCATACCATACAAGAAACACTAGTTTATAATATACTCTTTACAAGTGCTCTATGTAACTTCAAATGTGTTTTTATTTTAGGAGTGTTTTCTGATTGGAAACTACATCAGTTGGTTAATAGTCATATTAATAACAATAGTTAACCCTAAAATGAAGTTCATAAAAGGTGCATATAGATAAATAAACAACTTAAACTTTTTTTTAAATTAAATTAAGTTTTTTTTTAATTTTGAAAATTATTAGGAACTCTTTGGGATCAGTTTGATGATGATGTTTCTTAACTTCTCTTTTTTCACATAAGAGCATATATAAACCTTCTTGGAAAAATAAAATTTGTTTCAGCTTATATAATGTAAAGTTATGTCTCCTTATATAATAGTTTTCCTGTTCATAAAAGAAATAGACTTGTATTTATGTCTTATTATTTACTTGTAGAAAACAGACTTCCATACTTGTTCTTTTCACAACTTTGAGAAAGGAATCATAAAAGTAATCCTATGTCTGGTCATTTTGACATTAAAATAGCTGAGCCATCCATGGAAGATAAGTAGCTCTGTTTCTTACATGAGTACTTATTGTGTTTCTAAGGTAAGGTACCCAAAATAAACTACTTCTGTTCTGTAACGTGAGCAATATTATCCATTTTAGTATTTAAATATAGCTGAAAAACAACGATGGATATTCGTTCTTCTCCTATTATTTCCCTCATTTTTCTCAAGAAACATGTAAATCACTAACCCGCCTGCAAAATTATATGAACATGAACCCTTTGTGTGGAGAAAAATGGAATTCTAAAAGACCTACTTATTACACAATTAATTCCACAAACACAAGATTAATTCTACCAGTTTGTGCATCCCTCAAGAAATGAAAATTGTACATTGCAGGAACTGATAAGCTGCACTTAACTGCTGATACTTCTGGCTGTTGAAATAGAAATGTTTGAAAATTAATAATTTCATGTTGAAGCTTATATACAAACTCATAGTGACTAACGCCAGAGTTTCAGATCTATTGTGATCCTCTAATACTCTCTTAGGCCACTTATTGTGCATAATTGTATTTGGAGGCACACTACAGCAACTGAGAGAGAAAAAGTGAGCCATATTACTGAGTCTTTAGAAATAACTAATCTTTTGCTCTAACAAATGTTTTAGTTACAATTTGAGAGTGGATGAACACATAAGGAACTTGATTTTTCATCATAGCATGGAACGGGACATACATGCCTGCCTGCCTTGAACAGTTTTATGCTTCAGTAACTATTTTGAGATAACAGTGGTTTGGTAGGCGTGCTGCAAAAGGATGCTGCAGGCCTGCTCCCATAAATGTGCTTGCATTTTAAAACTCTAGAGTGTGCAGTACTGAGGAAGCAGAGACAAGGGACAGGTCTGAGAGAGCATTGCTGCATTTTGCTACTGTTTATTCTCAGGCTACAGTGTTTGAAGGTAACTCACACTTGCTTGCATAGTTCTCAAATGAATTGTCAAAGATTAAGGAGGTCACCAGGATGCAAAGGTGAGCATAGGACAGAAGAAAAAATTATGGACGCTCAAACAAATGGAAAATCTTCTGTTAATTTGAAAGTGATCTGATGTTTCTAGAGTTGCATGTGCCAACAAATCCTTTGCAAATTTTCCTATATATATGTGTACATATATATATACATATATAGAAGAAACTTTTTATTGTTTAAAGCATCTTTATAAAAGCAAAATTCCTTCACAGTTTTAAAACATATAAGAAGAATCTGATTATCCTTTGTAAGTTACAGATACATTAATTCTATATATCTACTTTCCTACCATAATTTACAGAACTTCTATTCTATTTCTTTTATTAGCATTTCTGTACAATAGAATGGAATTTTGAACTTAATAAGCTTAATCTTTTTGCTAGTGTTATGTAAGTGAACATAATCCTGTCCCAGCTCTGCTTGTACATGTGTACTGGGATCATATATAGCCAGTGGATTAGGGTTTTAGGAGGCAGTCACATATACAAAAGCACATCCCAAGAAGACAGGGAACATCCATTCTTTCCTTCCTTTGCTTGTCTCCCCCGTTGCAAGGAATCACGCTGGAAATTGTGTCGCTGCCTTTCCCTGAGAGCAGTCCAACTCTTTTTCTTTCAATAATGGAATAACCATCTGGCTCACACCATCTCATTGCAATTGCCACCTGACTTGTAGAAGAAAAACAGAATAATGCACATTTTTACAGGGAGTCTTGCTTTCTGAGAAGCCAAACTAATGTAATTTTTTATTCTGGAAATAAGTGACTGTTAAGATCCAGCTATTAAAATTGTTAGAGAGAGGCCTCAGCCTGAATTAAGGTGCAAACAAGACCATATGGCGAAGTCAATAGTGTGGATTTCATTTAACAGCAAATGTGATATAGAGAGAGATAGAAAGAAACAGAAGAATTGGTGACAGAAGACAGAGAGTGACAGAGACAGATTAAATAGAAAATATCACCACTCTGTGGATCCTGATGGTGTCCTTCAATCCTCTTCTGACTTTCTCATTGGTGAGGGTCCAACAAAACATGAGTTCAATGAGTTAATATATGTTTAGGCCAGGTGGGAATGCCCAAGTTCTTCCCTGGGTGGGTGGACAAGTTTGACACTGTCTCTAGCAACTGTCTCTCTGGACCTGTCGCATCACTTTGCATCACGTGCTGTCCTCAGATGCAAGGCCTCAGGAATCAGTCTGCGTTTTTGCTGGTCTATGACACCTTCTCAGGTGAATGTCCTGTGTGTATGTGGCCTTCCTGGGGTGGGGTGGGGTTTACAACTGAGCCAGCGCTAACTGCGTCTGACCAGAGGTTCTACCACTCAAAAACTCTCCTTCTCCTCCCCAGTCCCAGCCAGAGCTGATTTTCTGGAGAGCTGCTGGATTTGGCTTTCTTTGTGGATACATTCTTCTCCCTCAATCTAGTTTTCTTCTTCCTAGACCTGAGATAATTGGATAATAATGTCACCTTTATCTTACCTCAGGCTCCTTTAGGCAACTTAGCTCACAGTCCAAAGCTCCAGTCAGGAGTCAAATTCAGGGAGGCGAGGGCTTTGGTTGTTACAGCTCCTTTATACTTGTGGTGGGTTTGTGTTTCTTAGTGAAGTTTTTCTTCTTTTTTCATTGGTTACCAGGGAGACAACTGGCAGGGGCGAGTGTAGTCATATGCAAATGCCAGAC
>WBMZ01013049.1:11684-53809 GCA_013400975.1 Atrichornis clamosus
AGTGAGGTACTGCAGCCTCCCTGCCTCACCAGCGCCCCCTGCAGCTGTGAGTGAGGTACTGCAGCCTCCCACCTCACCTGACTTATCAGCGCCCCCTGCTGAGTGTGGTTGCAACTACACCACAGGGAAAACCACGTGACGGGTGGGAAAAGTTTTGTTACTGGTTCCTATTGTTGTTATTGTTATTGTTTGTTCTGCTGTGTCATAGATATACCTTTAGTAAAGAACTGTTATTCCTTTTCCCACATTTGTGCTCAGAAAGCCTCGTAATTTCCAGAGGTACAGTAATTTGAGGGGGGAAAGGTGTAGCTTCTCCCCTTCCAGGAAGGTTCCCACTTTCCTTGGTGGTATCTGTCTTTCGAACTAAGGCAATACTGTTTTGTCATAATGGGCAAAACTCGTTCTTAACAATGTTTAAGCCATTTACAGTAACATTTCAGTTTCTAACAGTGACCCTAACTACCTTCATGGAAGATACTTAGAGAACAAGCCACTGAAGCACTCAGACGCAGTCTTCCTTTTCCTTCAGATCATGACTTTTATCTTACTTACTGGGATTTTTCTTGATTTTTGTTTCCAGCTGAGTGGTCAAAACTTCTAAGATAACATTTCCATTCTTCTTGCTTCATTTGTGACCATTCAGCCATAATGGTTGGCAGTTTTAATTTGTGTGTTTGTGACAGAACAAAACTTGGATTGCAACTTGATCTTCTGTACTCCGCACAACTGTGTTTGCAAAACATTCTGTAATGGTGACTGGTAGATCATATCTTGAGACATTTCTTCTACAAGAATAATGAATCCAGATCCTTGGATTGCAAAAAACTCATGATGGTAGACAGAGAAATGCTCCTGCTGAGGAAGAGTCATCAGGGTATTTTTAAAGTAGTTTATTAAGCTGGTCTGAGCTGAGAACTGTTTAAAAAACTGAGGATTTCCACTTCATCTTCAGACACTAATAGAAGATTAATTTTTTCCAGAATCAAATGTAAAAAAGTTTCTTCTTGTCTAATTCTACATAAATATAATTCTTTATTATGCCAGTGATGTTTTACATGTGTTTAACTTCCTAGATACAATCAGTCATATGACCAAAATCTATAAAGTTGGACACAAGTACTAAACAGATTTGTTACAAAAATTAAGATTTTTTAAGACCTCTAATGTAAGATGAAACAAAATGGAAAGGAAAATTCAGTTTCTTTTAACAAGTACAGTGTCTTCAGTGTTTTCCTCTGTTCATTCAGAAACAAAATTAAAACGAGGTAGGAATATTTGAAGCTAAAATTCAAGTGATAATAGATTTGAAAAAAGGAATTTAAAATTATGAAACTACTTTCAGATTAAGATCAGAATTTGTAAAATTGTTTCCAGTGACTTATTTTAATTCAAGTAACTCTAATATTGATTCATAAATCAGTCCCTCAGTTATAAGTTCACTAGAATTTTATTAGATTATATCTTTTCTTCAAATAAAGGATTTTAGGAAAATAGATCCTCCATGTCACAAAGACTATTTTTCCATGTCAACAATGTCTTAAAGTATTTTGAATTCAACATTAATGAGCACTAAGGTCTTTAGTTTGTTTGAAAATCAGGCAGTTTAATTTTATACTCTTGGAATACATTCATTATTTAACCTTGCCTCCTAATACGTAGGATAAACTTTTGGCTTTGCAGCAGACATACATTTTTTCCAAAGCATTTTCCAATTATTTTATAGAAGGATAAGGTGTTCTTATGGGCTTAAATTCTTCAATTTCATTACAAAGCAGGTGTGAGGATATTGATATTTTCATGTGGCCTCTAGCAGTGTGTTCCTTTCAGTTGGAGATGACTGCAAATCACAATGCAGTGTTCAGCAGGAACAAAAAGGAACAGAAGGATGGATATCACAGCATTCAAATCTGGTTTTCTACTGCGTAGTTAAATAAGACATGAGGGAACTTCATGGTCAAAATTATTTAAAAAAAAAGAAAAAATTAGTTGTTTCATTAATTGTAGAATGATTTGACTGAGACTTATGCTGCATAATGGAAAATAAACCTTTCTCTCTCTGCTCATGCCTATCATAATTGGTTACTTTGAAAATATTTAAGAAATATTTCTTATGGAAGAAGAACATATGAACATATGTCTCTTACATATGAAGAGACAAAATAATATTATTAGCAAATGGATTTTTGCCATAATTTTGTTTCCTTTCACAGAGAAAGACAAAAATTCTTAGGCTATATCTACATTTTCTTGTGTTATAAGCATATGATTCTTAGAACACATAGATGTACTCCTGAAAGACTTTTTGTTTCTCTGTGTCTGTCTCCTATTGATTTTGTCCCATACAAAATTACAGAGTAATGGTTCTTCTATATATTCTGCTCTTCATCTTGATTTTGTTGACTTTGAACAAAGTACTCCAGATGTAAAAAGACAAATCTACTTGGTTTTATTCCATGGAGTGGTAATATATTTTAAATTATTTGCATACTATGGCATAACCTAAATTAGTTTTTCCAGTTGTTAACAGTTTGACTTTACCATTAAAAAACTTTTATTGTGAAGAAAGAGGTAAGAAAAATATCTGTACTGAATTATGCCATAAACTTTAGTAGAAAGCAGAGACTTATTAACTAGAAGTCTTTGAAACAAAATCTTGAGAGTTTAATGTTTGATACATTATTCTCCATGCTGCACTACTGAACTAAATTAATTCACCTTAGAATGCTGATATGGGATATTCTGTTCGTGAAAATATTTTAAGTAATAATATGCCTCCTTCCTTTAAGGCTGGATAATGTTTATTCAGTTTTAAAAATAGATTTTCCACAGTCTTGCAGTGAAATGTAGCCAGTTGTTGGTGTGAGGTTTATTTATAATGGTAACCCTATAAAGTTTCCACATCTTTCATCATTTTCAACTTTGGCTTTATGACAAATAGTTTGGTTTGCAAAAAAATAGCATCTTGGTTTATTCAAGCATTCAAAGGGATAATAAAATAGAAGTATATAAAGTCTCCATTTAATAGTGCAACAATTTATACATTGTCTTTGTCTGGTGTTAAGTTTGTGAGCCCTTGCTCACATGTTAAACCTCACCCCTTTGAACAGGGGGTTCAAACTTGGGTTGAACTCTAAACTCTTGGTAGGAAAGGACAGCACAGATCAGCTTGTATCTAAATACATAGGAGGTCCTTTGTTATATTAAGGTCATTTCTGAAGTCCATGAGAAATTCATACTAGCAATATCACTGACAATAGAATTCTAAATATAAAGTAGCAAACAGTTATATGCAATTACTTCCTGGTAGATGTGTTAATTTAGGGTTATAACATAGGCTAGGAGGCTTTAAGACAACCAGCTGCATGACAGCTCTGAAGTGTCTCTGTTATTTTCTGACTTTATTATCAACTTTGTATGGACTTGATTCAGTTTAGTTCGGTTCTACCTAAGCTCCTGAGTTAATAGCTCAGTTGTAAGTCAGGAGAAGACCCTTGTAGTCACTCAACTGTGATATAAATTAGTCTTATTTAGCAGCAAAACAATGCTAAAATAAAACCCCTATGACGGTCAAGCCATCTGTATTGAGGGTAAAAATATATTATTGCAGTTTGCTGATAAAAGGTCAAAATAATAGTCTGCTTCTATATGTTTTTAATGAAAGAGCCTCCATCACAGAGCAAACATTTACCTTCCAAATATTTTATCAAACTAGGCATGTTATTCACACACCATCATCTGTGTAATCCTTTATGGCTGTGCTATCATCTGCAATATTTAGTTAAATTATACCAGTACCCTGCAGTATTTTGTCCTATTCTGCTGTTTTCTGATTTCTGATTATATTTTGTGTGGAAAAAAATGTGTGAAAAACATTTCACCACTCATGGTATCTTAATCAACCAAATAAGAATTCTTTAGAAGAAGGAAAATGTGGATTTAAGTAAATATAAACTAAATAGTGTATTAGTACATGGGGAGAAATTAAGAATGATGATCTGACAAAACTGTAATTAAAAAAAGAAAAAAGAGAATGTTGTTAAGACTAACTTATTATACTAACTGTATGATACAGTTGTGTATAATTCAAAGGAATAATTAATTTGTTGTTTCTTAATTGAGAACTTAATGGCAACTTACTATTGATTAGTCTATTTTACCAGCACATTTAAGATGTATTTAAGCCCTCCAATTGGAAGTAATGATATTGAAATTGTGCTATTTAACCTCTCTACCTTGATATTAAATTTCAAGTCTCCCACAGAGATAGTAGAAAATCGACTTTCCAATAAAACAATTTCACAGTTGTTTTTGTCGGTTTGTGTTAGTTTGCAAATATTGAATTCAAATTGCTTTCGTAATTAAAGCAAATAAAATAAAAACTTTGGCATAGTCCTGTTCTGAGCAGTTGCCAACCTGTTAAGCTCAACATATGTTGAATATTTTATTTAAAAGTGATTTATGGAAAAATTTACCAATGATGGCAGACAATATTTTGCTTAAGTTTATTTTCTTAAATGTCAGCAGTTTTAATGATTCAGTATTATAATGTATTCAAATGCCAAGAACATGTATGAATTCAAGCTCTACAAACTCCTTAATAATTATATTATATAGGGCTGTCAGTTTATAAAATTTGTTCCAAATGTTTCTGTCCATTTCCTGCAAGTATCTAGTAACTCATGTTGAAAATATTAAGTAGGATAATGCTTAACCTTTGCTTTCTCTCTCTCTCTTTTTTTTTTTTAATAAATCTATGAAGGAAAAGTTAATTTTCCTTTTTTTTTGTAACTTAAGACACTATATGTTCAAATAGGAATTATTAATATCTTGTATATTTATGGAATATACCTGCTCAAGTAGAAAAATATCAAAAGATAAAGTAAAACCATTACTGAAATCAAAGGTAATAAAAATAGGCAAGGGTTTGACAAGAACTCGCATTATCTGTCTGGTGATAAAGAAAATAGGTAGAAGAGGGAAAGCTAAAACCTTTACCTTACTGGGAATTGCTTTAAGAGGCAAGGCACTAATGTTGGGTCTGTGATCAATGTCTGTGTTTCTGTCTCCCTAATGAAGGACATAGCAGGGATATACCAATTTAAAAAAATAAATAATCTAAAAAACCTGTTTTTCTCCCTTACTATTTTATATATACAATTAATAAGGCTATTGAAAAGTGAGTTTTCTTCCCTTACCTCAACTCTTGAAGCTGTAGTTGTGAAATATTTATGAGTGAACAGAGTTCTTTCTCCCACACCAGAACTTTGAGACTTGCCTTTGCTCAAGTTGCTGTATAAATGTACACCAAATGCTGCATGATATGTCAGGTGTGGGTTATGACACTGCCACACAATGCTCAGGACATGGTTTCATAAATCCTGGGAGTGAATACTTGTAACTCACACTGATGGTTCTCCAACACTGCAGAAAAACAAGGCCCAAGCATTTCTATGAGATAACTTTCTTCACCTTAAGATACCATTTCCCTGAAAGGATTCAGCTTTGGTGTGTAAAAGAGGTATAATCCTATGCAAGTATGAAATTTAAATTTGAACTATCAAGATCATGAAGGATGGCAGATTTCTGTTAATTAGAACTTCTGTTTTGTCAGCTTCTGCACTGTATATCTTTCATGTCTTCAACTAATTTCAAGCCTGTGTATAGACTCTCAGTATGCTCTAGTTTCTTAGATCAGATATTTAGCAGGCTTAAAAAACCTGAGATGATAGAATCACTGAGGTAAACGTGATAGTGACCAAGTTAAAAAAAAAAAAAAATATATATATATAGCCCTTTCACTCCTTCTAAGGGCAGCATTGGCAAATTCCCTGTCTTTGTCAGGAAGAGAACAAACTGATGAATATACAGTGAAAATATCTAATATAGGAACTGTCTAACACTTTGAATCAGTGTGGGAAGAAATAGAAGGAATAGCAATATCTTCTGCTTCTGAGTTTATATATGGCAGGTATAAAGAACACATATGAAGATTCAACGTACACTGGGTATTTGGCTGCAGGTGTGGGAGTACTACAGTTCTGTTCTTTGTGTTATTAACCATGACAACCACTGTTCTCTGCTTTCTCCATTTTTTTTTTAATTCAGTCTGAGTTTTTTAATACCCACCATTGAGCCTCACCAGGATAAAACACAAAGCAAGAAACCAAACACCTATTCCCACAAAACAACCAGAAAGCATCACTAGGTGAAGAATAAGAGAATGGCTAAGTTGCACATGACTAAGTAAACCATACTTTTCAAAGGCCTAACATTTCTGAAACCTTATCCTGTCTTCTCTTTTTATTATACTGCTCCAGTTTTCTGATATTATATGAATAATAATTGATATAAAATTTATATCCAGTTATTACAGTAATTTCCAGTTGTTACAGCTATTTTCCTTATTTGACTTTTAAATTTAGATGTAAATTCAGGTAGTTGAAATCAATACATAATCAATAATGTTCAGAAGTAAACATTAACGTATTTTTAAAATTTGTAATATAAGATAGAGAGATGTAGCAAATTAAAAAAAAAAAAGAAAAAAAGGAAAGCCTTCATGGTGAAGTTAAAACCTCATTAATTTAAAAATTGCTCAAGCCTGAAGCTTTGATGGAGACCTCTTTCCTTAAAGGGATTGGATATTTCAGAGGGTTGAAAGGAAAGGTATACAATAATGAGAGGATCTTGCTTGGATCCACTGAATCTAAACTGTAATCTCTAATCAACTTTGGCCCATACTGGTCAAATCTTTCACAGATTTCACATCAAAATGCTTTAGCACCAAATGGCCAATAACTTCTTAGAAGAATATGCAGAAGATTTAAGATCTGGAAAAATCTTTCATTGTCAAAGCTTAGTGTTGCAGTTCTATGTTACTACTGTTTGTGCTCTCTGGATAAGATAAATAAAGGACTGTAGCATTGCTCAGCACACTCAGGTACATTTCACTGAAGACAAAAATCTTAGATAATTACGCAGGATCATCACTACCATACAAAAATCCTCAGTAATTTGCCAAGAATTACGTCAAAGCCCAAGACCTTAGTCTCCCTTGTATTTAATTTTGTATTTTGTATTTCAAAATGGCTGTGTGATAAAATTTAGTGAAAAATAAACATCCCAGGTACAACTCTATCACGACTGTGCAAGCAGTTCAAGAAATCACGTATGCAAATTCCTAGGTAGGTACATACATAGGCTAATGCATGTGCAAGAAACTGATTTACATGCACAGTAGAATCCTATCTTTTGAAAATGTGTGTTTAATTACAATACGGTAAAATATCTTTAGCAAAGGAGATAGTGGATTTTAGCTCTCTGGTGTCACATTGTGCAACATAGGACGTGCAAGCAGTAATGCAGGCAGACAAGTCACCTTTGAGTGTCTCAGTCTTTAAATACCACAAGAAAGAATGTATTAGAATGTGGAGATTCTTATCAATGAGGCCATAATTTTGATTTTTTTAATAACCTCAGAGACCACAAATTAAGCTCCAAAAGATGTCAGTGACTATTTAAAGGAAATTTATCTAAATAGTTATAGCTCTCATTTCCTCAATTAAACATTTTGAAGACAAATGCTCAAAAAGTCTATAAAAAGCAGATGTTTTACATTTAACAAATCAGCCCCCAAATTCTCTATGGGTTAGAGGCAAAGAGAACACTTGTTGACATAACTGAGAAGAAACATGCTGATCCATCCCATTTGGCACTGCTGTTTCTCAGAATTGAGAAAAGGTCTGCACTGCAGATGAAACAATGTCTACTAAATGAAATTTTCTTCAAGTACAGCCCTATCAGAAAATAGTCCTTTCTCTGATGATAAATTGAACACCTTTGATAATACTCTTTATACCCCACAGGCACCAAAATGGCAGAAAAAGCAAGGGAACGTCTCTGCAAGTTTCTAAATTGCAGGGTACCTAAACACATGAAATGAACTGAATTGTAAGAAATCATCTTTCTAGACACTGTCAGAATCACGCATTTTTCTAAATGTAGTTGTGTTTATGAAAAAGAAGTTAAGAAATATATGTTACAGACTACAATATTTCAACAAGTAGAAAACCTCAGTAAAACAATACTGGAACATTTGTTGCAAATCATGTCTTAAATATCTCAGAAATAATAGTAATTTGCATATTTCAGTCTGTTTATATTGCTCTGACGGGGTACCTTATACATATGGTCATGTCTGTGCTATACTGTGGATTAGTTCAACAGTTTCATTTTTCATGTATTTAGCAAAACAAAAATAACAATAATAGACCAGGTAGGTATCTCCTTACAATCTATGTGATTTCTCACAGAGCAATCTAACCACTGGGCATTGAGTCTTAATGATTTCCTCTTCTGTTATTCCATTTTTTGCTAGCTTTGCATTGAGTTCCACCAACTTAACATCCAGTGACATTCAGTCCTGGACTTTGAAGGTGGATCTGTGATTATTATTTCCTAAACACAATGCCCTTTCTCAGCCTTTAATGGAGAACGTACTGCATATTTGTATTTGCTCTGGTTTATAGATATACAGCATTATTCCTCACACAGTCAAGGACTAGGTCTGGTTAATTAAAGGGTTTACTGCACAGTAGAAGATGCCATGAAGAGTAAACAATAGTGCACACAGAACAAACACATTCGGCTTTTCTACTGCCAAATGTTTACAGTTGCTGAAAAACGTACTTGACATTATTTTAGTCTGCTCTAACAGTGACAGCAAAAAGACCTTTGTCAGCAGTAAAGTGTGAATATGGGATGAATTTTATGAATTATTTTTATTGCTTAAAACATCTATGCAAACAACTTTTTGTTCATCTGTTGCAATATCCGGTCTTGGAAGAGCATTATGTAAAGTAAGGAGTCTTATCCTGAGGGTGAATATTAAATTTACCATTTTTTATTAGGTCTTTCTAGTAACATCTCAATAATCTTTGTTACTTATCATTCCAAGGAATTTGGATACAGCACATTTGTAGCTTATAAAGTAGTTTCTGGTAATGCAAAATTAAAAGAACCTGACATTAATGAACATAGATTATCATAGAGCAATTAACAGAAGCAACCAAAACTACTGCAGTTCTAAGGTATTGAAAAACCCAATTCCTTTGGACTTCTCCTGGACCTGCTGGTGATAAATATTTTTGAAATTAAGGATGACAAAGATGAAGTATAGACTTTAAAATAAACATTGTTTCCCTAAAGTGTCCTTTTGCTACAAGTTGTGTTTAATTTTAGAGGTTTTGTTTTTCTGCCACATTGGCCCTGGGTCCTTTGTGAGTGACATGGAAAGAAACAGTTTCTACAGACTGTAAGTTCATTTACCATAGGCCAGTGTATAATTATTTTTTTTTAATCCTAAAGAAAGTTAGGGGACCAATGATCTGATCCTCTACTTCAACTTAAGAACTGTCAGTTTTATCAGCTGACCGGCATCTTCCACGTCGCACTTTGACCCAACATCTGTTTCACACAGGAGGTTCTTTCTGATCCATCATGATCCCAGTGAGTAGGGACTCATAAGATTAGACTCCATAAGGTTAAATTTAAAATAGTGTTTAACTGGTTTTGCAATATAAAATACTGTTTACTGAGATAACATTAAGGTAAGAGAAGAGCACAAATAAGCTTATGTCCCTTTGGATGCTGGGAGCTCTCGGTGCAGTAGCATCAAACAGGATGATCCAGATAAATTGAAAACTTCTTGCATTTCCTGAAGGATAAAGAATAATTTTACCAGGTTTACATTCCCTTGATAAGTCAGTTATCATGTAAACAAATGTGTGATCACAAATAGAGCTGCATAGTTCTCTTGTAATCACCATTCTTATAGCTCTGATCTAGAATTTTAAGGATACTGGTGTTCTTGAAGTTCTTTCCATCACACTTGCCATATGGCTGTTTAATGAGTAGAAAAGAATGTTCAAATATAATAGTTCCTTGAATGATTATGCAGGCCACTGTTTGCTGAGAACAGAAAATTTGCTAATGCAAGAAGAAATCTGTTTTGAAGTTTTGATCCTGTCTGATTTTTTTTGTCTCTGTCTTGGCCACGGTAATGCTAATCAACTGACCTTGTAACAGATCTTACCTAAAGGAAGCTGACGTAGCTTTTAAGACGTATGGAATACACACACATACCAAATAGTCACTGCCAGCACTAGCAATGTGTACTGTTTCGTAACAGTTGAATGTTAATTTTTTATTCGAAAATAGATCAGAGACTTTCTGGACCTGTGCAGATACTCAGAACTTCAAGTAAAGCTGAAGAGTAATTTACATAAGCAACACATTTTCACTGTCAGTTCTTCTGAAGAAGACATTTTCACTTAAATCAAACACTTCAAGGGAGACAACATCTTCCTTGTGCTTCTTTGAGGACAGAAACCTATCATATCAACAGATATTTTCTGTACCTCTCCTTCTTGCACACTTCCCATTTAAAAGGAAATTTAAACCCATTCCTTATCTTTCTTCCCACCTATGAGAATTTTGAATCTGCTAGTATGAGCCTGGCCTCTGACTTGAAACCCAACACCTGTGCCTGATTATCTTCCAGAGCAAAGGCCCCTATTCTCCCGGGCCTTAAAGACCTGTTCTCAGCAGTGGTAAACAAACACAATTCTTCCTCATTTGATTTCCACAAGCTCCAAAGAGTAAAAAGTTTATGGCATGCTGTTGAGTGACATTGATCCATTTAGTAGTATGCAGTTTAGTTTTCTCAATTTTTTTCCCCCTAAACCTTCCTGCACATCTAAACGGCACAATGTCTGTGAACTCACAAAAACTGTCTGCTAGAGTTTGTGGCACATTCAGGATTTTCTGCCTGAATTCTTATATTGCAACAAACAAACTTGGTATCAGTTCTGTGAAATGATTGCCAGACAGTTGTTCACTTACCCTTTCATTTTTCAATATTTTTCCAGGTTTAATCAGTTTGTCCCAATTTCTATTGTTACAAAATATATTTGGGATAGGTGTCAGAATTTCAAGGAGAATATCCTTCAGAATGTATCTCAATATCCTTCAGAATGTATCTCAAAAAAAGGAGAAAATTTAATTTATTCACCTTAGTGACCAGCTAAGAGTGGTTAGACACTTATTTTTTAGTGAAAGTTGAGATATCTCTGTGTATTTACTTTGGGGCAATTTTGTCAGAAGCATAATTTCTTGTTATGTCTTTGGACAAAGGTTTTGAGCCTACTAGTGCCTCAACATGGTGTGACAGGAGAAGGGCATGGGAAATAATTCTCACATGCCTTGTAGTTTTAATTTAAGTCTTTATTAACGCATCCCTTTGAACTTCATTTGTATTGTGTTACAGGCAAATAATAATAAACTTACATTGCTTTAACCTCACAATCTACTTACTACTACAAACAAAGTGGACTATGGAGAAAAAATAATTAATTTTAGGATTTTTTTTATAATTTGTGACAGATTTAATCAATATTTCTGAATAATTAGAAAGATAATCAAGATTCTGGTAATGTCACATTTTTTTCTTTAAATGTTTAGACTAAAAAATTTTCTTTTGAAATAGCAATTTCATTTTTAAATAGCAGAAGAAGAATTCTGCAGAAGAAGGTGGGTGGAAGAAATACTTTTCTCTTGACCCATGTTAGAACGAGGATTTTATTTTCTCTGGAATTTTCCTTCTCTTTTGCATTGCTTCAGGACTTGATTATCATTTAGTTTTGTTTACTTTCCATCAGGAGATTGGAGGAATAATAAATTTCTCAATAAAAATACTTATTTTTGGATTAATGATATGGGTGTGAGTTTAGTTGATATTAAAATTACAGCTATTCATTACTAGAGGAAATGCCTGCACAGAATTTATTTTTTCATGAGGTGGGAAATACAGTTTCACAGGCTTCTTTAAGTGGGAGTCCTGCTATCTGATAGAGACATTTCTCATTCATGTCGGCCCTTGAGGCTCCCTAGGAAAGGCCTCCTTTCTTAGAAAACTCAGTGACATTGTGTATCTCTTTTATTAGTTTTTTTTTTTTTTTAATTAATTATTGGCAGTTTTGCCTCAGCAGAAAAAATGAATTTTCTCAAGATTTGTATTCTAGCCAGTATTTACTAATGTTTTCTATAAGAAATTGATAGCAAAGAAAGTGAAGGATCAAAATTCAAATTTTTCTACCACACAATGTAGCAAACTTATACTGCAATTAACTGTTTACAAGTACCACTGAAGAGGACCAAGTCATACAGGTCTGAGAATAGAAACTACAAGAGTTTTGCAGCTGCAGAATGGGGCATCAAAGTATATGTAATGAATGCACACACATGCTCATCCCTTATTAATCCACAGATTTTAAGAATCTGTCAGAATAATCTCTCCTCCCATCACAACAGCTAAATTACTTTTCATAAGCTTTTAAAAATTAAAAAAAATTATGATTAATGCAGGCTGTACGTTAGTATTTGCATGATTATTTGATCAATCTCCCTCTGGGAATGAATATTACAGAATATTTTAAAAATGATTTTACAATAAATGAAATGCCAGAAACGATATTATATTTCATAAGTTGTACCCTCTAAAATCATAATGCTGATTTACTACTGTGATCTACTATTTAAAGCATGAATGAGAATTATTAAACTCTCATTCCAGAAGGGATTTTTATATTATTAACAGATGCATTCTGACCAAAGAGTCTCACTCTGTCATGAAACATGAATCTTATTTCATCATGCCTTTATTAATTATGTATCTATTGGGATTCAAAGGTTGGTCTGCTGTAGGTTGAGACCTTAATTTTTGACTCATGTTGTCATCAGCTCCACACTTGGTTCTGGACATTTTGTCTTCAATGACCCGGCTTCTATTATTGCCCTTTATCCAGTGTCAGTAGAGACCAGTCTGCTTCCCTGAGTGTACATTATCTCTTTCTCCTCCTATCTCTTTTGCTTCAATAAAAAACACATTTTTCAAAAATGGGAGGACACTCTTTTTTCCCGCCTCATTTTTCAACAGCAGAATCATGGCATTTCAATTTTTTAAGTAAACAAAAAGTCCTATTTTTCATACTGACAGCAAAGAGCAGTGATGTATGAACCTGCAAGTCTTATAATGACTTATCCATGATAATGCTTGAAGGAGCCTCCATATATTTTTAAAGCAAGTCAAAATAATTTGTTTTGGCAATGCATAGAAATCCTCATTTTTCAAGATGTAATATGCTTGGTTTCAACTTTTGTGATGTGGATCCATCCTTATAGATTAAAATTGTTTTGTAAAATCAGTGAGAAGTTTTCACAATACGTGAAGTAGTTTTAGAATATTTAACAGCACTATCCACTTCATTTTTGTTTGGTCAATGGTTTTCATCCTAACGTAGGTCTTTTTGTTGCAAGTTGAATTTTTTGGGAAAACTTTACAGTGCTGATGAATTTGCTTATTATGCCTAAATTGTGATTCACTTTATTAAGAAAGATTCTTGCCTTTATGATAATACTGTTGAAAAGCTTCATGGTATCTGCCTCAAAATTCAAGACAAAATGATTCAGCCATAAAAGAAACTTGAGTAACTAAATAATGTTCTTCTTGTTTAAGAATTTATTATTTAATTATTTCACTCTCTTTATCTAACTTAATGCATCGCAAGAGGATAAAAGGGGGTAAAAATGAAACTTTGATTAAATAAACATAAAAATTAAGCTGGTGGCAGAAAATCCCTGTGGTAAATCAAGATTCGGTTGGTTTATCTGTTTCAGTGCTGCTCTATCCACTGTTTTGATGGATTGGAGGCCTCACCTTCAGTTCTCTCCCAGGTGCCATGGATTGGAGTTTGATGTTTTTGTTGGATTTACTCCAGGATGAGAGTTTCCACTCTTACAAGAATAGCAATGCCTTCACCTGGAATAAAAGACTGTAGATTAATTGATGATTTAATTAAACTTTTTTTATAACCTGACAATCTTTTGCAGTCCGTCTCATTTCTAGAAATGAAATAGCTATTTCTAAAATAGGTAGATAATGTGTCCAGTTTTTTGTTGTGTTGTATATTGAATATTTCTAGTGAATACTGTGAATGCGTGGACTGTTCATTTCACACTCTTAATTTTAAGGGAGAATGTGAGCTCCTCAGCCGATGTAACTTCTTGCTCAGGTGATCTCCTGGGAGACAAGGCAAGCCATTAAGTACCTTCCTTCTTAAGAGGGGATGATAACTGTTGGGCAGGGAAGCTCCAGGTCACTGACCAGATATTTATTCCTGCATCCCATATGAGCATACATATGCCGTCATGTAATACAAAGCCAATATTGAAAAAATAATTTCCATAATCATGGAGGTAATTTTGAGACAGGTATCTTGCAGTCAGTTCCCTCCTTAGTCATAAGTTAGACCCATTATTAAAAGCAAATTAAGAGACATAGATTTAATAAAGTTTAAATTTCCGCAATACCCTAGTGTTTTCTGAAAATAAAAATGATGGCCTTTGGTCATCAACCTTTCCCAAAGGTCTGAGACTGAAACTGAAACATGGAAGTGGACTGGAAACAAACACAGCATTCACACTACATATAACCAACTAGAAAAATACATGTTAAGGATTATCACAAAGTCTTATTAAAAACTGTCTTATTGGAGTAGTTACTAGTTTTTAAAATCACATAGAATATGGAGAGTAGGAAGCCTTTGAAGCTCCTACTCATGATTTTACCAGCTCTGTGGCACACTGATTCTTGCTTGCTTTTGATGGTGGAGTGCTTTGCAAGCTTGCTTGAGAGTGAAAGTGTGGAGAGAGTTGTTGCCACCAAATGTCCTCCCTCAGCTTTGAGGGGGTCAGTCAATATTAGAGATTTAAGAAAGAACAATATAGATTACTTAAAACTGTGCACTAGACAGGGAGACAGGGGATAGAGAGACAGAATGAATAATACTCTGACTCTCAAAATGTCCAAACAAACAGAAAAATAGTTGAGAAATGATTTCTGTGAATTATGACACAGGAAGAAGCTAAGATTTCTGAGGCAGATGGTCCTACACAGTTCTATGTCAATGCAGCTGTCATCAGATGTTCCTTCTTTATGAAAAGTGTGTCACCTGAGAAAGAAAAATTCATGTCATGGCAATTTCGAGGTTGCCTTGGTAAAGAAGGATTGCACTTGTCTGAACTAATACAAGGGAGTGGTACATCTGTATTACAGCTTGGACTATGTGGTAATCAGCAGCGGTGCCTGGAGAGCAGTCAAAAGCCAAGAGCCCTCAGTTATTCACATGTGCAAAAGCTCTTCACACTTACTCTGGTTTTCAAAAATATGTGGCTATTTACCATGATTTCATTAATAGCTGTGCAGATAACTGGGTTACATGACAGTTAAAGGAAGCAGTATGCACACAAGGATATATAAAATAGCAGGTCCTAGTAGGGAAATGAGAAAACTCTCATCTGCAATTATGATTACAGAACTGCAGGACAACTTATGCATTTTTAAGGAGTTGTTTTTTTTTCAGTACATATGAGCACTTATTTCATTCTGGGTATAAATAGCACAAATAGTAACTTTGCTATTCTTTCACAACAAAAAGGAAATATTACAGACAGGTAGTTTCTGTGGTGAGTTTTTGTAGCCAAGACTTTAACCAACAAAGGGAAGAGAAGCTGGGAAGTGAATCTGGGAAGCGAACTGGTAACTCTGTAATAGCATCCATGGAGTTGCCAGGAGTTGCAAGCCAGCTGTTTACTATTTTCCACATATGGCAAGTTTACATGCCAAATACATCATTTCCCAATAAACAGAGTTGGAATTTAACTCAGAGAAAGCCATTCCCTAAAAATTCTGAAAGGTGGATTGGAGACTCTTGTATTCATTTCACTATGGACACTGGAGAATCTTGGCAGGGTAGTAGAGACTACATGGCTTGTGACAGTCTTTCTTCAGATGGTCTGCACCATAACATCTATCAGAAATACTCTCCAGATAATCTGTAGCAACAATTTTTGCCTAATTAAAAGAAATTTATCCAACCTTGTGTTTCTTTTACATACTCAGAATATACACATAGAAAGGAAATCTTCATAGCTTCACAAGAAGGGTGTTGCATAGACTTGAAATAGTGCAGTAAAATGCTTTAAGTGGATTGACAGGGATCAGTAGAAAAGCCTGTGGATAGCAGTCATCCTTTTAAAAATTAGACTCTTATACTTAAGTAAAGACATGTACATAGGATTTTTCTGCATTTGTAGCCTTTTCTCACTGTATAAGGACAAGAACCTTTATAAACGCCATTGCTTTCCCAGGCACCAAAGAACAGCAAATTTGTCTTGAGTTAGGAATAAAATAGCTTTTTAAAGAGGCAAACCACCCCCACCAAAAAAGGTAAAAAACCAATAAGATAAAATAATACCAAAAACGTAAACAACCCCTCAGTATCACATTCATTAGGTGCCTAACTACATAGAGGTTTTACTCAAAAAGCAGAAAAAAATCTATATCCTCCTCTTTCGGTGTTGCTCTGACACAAATGGTTTTCTTTTTTCCTGACATCTTTAACGCAAAAGCCACAAAACTTTTTAGATAGATGGTGTGATCCTGTCCTATGTTGTAAAATGTATACTTATACTCTAGTGTTAAGGTAACGTGACACACTTAAAGTTCTGAATAATAGATTGAAAAGCTCAGAGAAAAGCTCTTTTTAGCGGATGAAACCAGAGAAAATATTTGAAAAATAATTAAAAGCAAGTATTATCTATGTGCAAGGCATAACTATAGCTAATATCACTACCTATTACAAGCAAAGAACAAAATTACATTAATATATGATCCTGAATAAACCAGAAAAGAATAGAACAGAAAGAGTCAGTATATTGCTCTTATAATGTTTATTTTTCTTTATGGTGTTTCTTTTATTGTAAGATATTTCAAGTAGGGGTGCATTTAGGTAACACTGGCGACAAAATAATATGGGAAACACATAGTCAAGTACCATTATGCATATGTTGTCACCAAACCTTTACAACTAATCCACATAATGAAAAAAAAAAATGTATTAGCTGCAACTTTAATTCTAAGATCATCCAGAATAACGTATTTTAATACACTTAGCAGAATTAAATAATATGGAGTGCCCTGGATGGAAATGACAATCTTTCCTTCTTGAAGTAACCATTTTGAGGCACAGGTGACTGATAGCTTGCACTTTCCTTTCACACCCCGTCCCACTCTATCCCATCCCACCCTATCCCATCCCATCCCATTCTTTTATACTTAATTTGAATTTTTTATTTGTTTATGAGAAGGAGAATTTTGATTCCCATAACTAAACCAATCTTGAAGTGACCTTTGGGGTAAAGATCGTTGCCAAGGTCTTGTGCTCAGATTCTGTGCGTGAACTTCAAATACAGACAGAAACAGAGGACTTACCCCTGGGATTCAGCCATTCTTTTTCTTTCTTCTGCTTAATAGGCTGAAGAACTGAGGCCATCATTCATTAGGTCTGGGGGAAGGCGAAGAAAAAGAGATGGTTTCTCTACACTCTCCTTAATGCACTCTATCTCGTCAGAGACGCTTTAAATGGGTGACAGTCCCTAGCGCACAAGGGAAGCAAATCACCATCCATCAAATGCAAAGTCAGATTACATTCCTAACTGTTACCAGGAGAACCTGCTACCACTACTTATATCTTTTCCTCTTTCTATCAATGAAGGTGTCACTTGGGAAAGAAAGCAACTTAAATACTCAATTCTGACGTTAATGAGGGATGCTGGTTACCAGAGATTACACTCCAAAAAGACAAGGAAGAGGATGAGATCAGAGCACACTGTTGTATCACTATGTGATAAAAACCATGAATAATTTATGTGGGAGATAAATTATGATTACAACAGAGAAGAATCAGAGTAAATTTTTAGGCTGCTGCCACCCTTAGGTTACAGAAAAAATTACTACTTTTAAAGGTGAATTTCTGATCAAGATTTTCTGATATATATTATATAAGAGATGGTAAAAAGATTATATTACATATAAAAGAAAGTCAGAAAGGGAAGGAAAAGAAAACATATTGCTATGCTGAAACCCTATTAGGCAATCAGATGGTGACATCCATTTATAATACCACTTTTTATGAGAAGAATTTACACATGGCTGGACTAAGCCTGGCTTCAGTGTAGCCTCAGGTCAGAGAAATAGAAGACATGATGGACTTCAGCAGTAACAGCATTTTATCCCTCTGGAAACTGATTCATGAATGAAATGTCAGGGTATTTTTTTTGTTCTTTTCTTGCTTGAGTTGCCACCTATTGAGTCTAAATAAAAACAACCATGGTGAAATGTTCAACCCTTTTAATTTTTTTCAATATGTTTATACCAATTGATTTTAGTAAGCTCTGAGAGAAGGTTTTAATTTCAGAATGCAGTTGCATTTTACACCTAAAAATTTAGGTTGCTTAAATTGTTGATTTTACACTAGCTGTTTTGTTGTGGTGCAATACACACTAACAATCAGATGGTTAAGGATGATATTATAAAATATAGTAAAAAGGGGAAAAGCCAAAGGACAAAGGAAAAATTTGACACACAAAGGTCTACCTACTGACACATGGTAAAGTTGCACATGTAGAGATAATGTGATTTAACTCTGCAAATTCTCCACAGTGTAAAATGCTATCATAAGAGGATATAAATCAAACAATCCTTAACTTTTTTTTGGAATACTATAAAATATCAAAAATGTGAAGAATAGTTAAAAATAAAAAGTACTCTTTACTGGGGTATAAACACTTATTAGAAATTCGAATATTACAAAAATAGTTTGAAAAACAAGAGTTTATCCAAACATATTCCTTAATGTTCTTGGTTTGTTTCCTCTTCAGTTAAAACTGGCCTGAATGACTTTGGCACATTGTACAATGAATGCAATGTTAAAATGTCCCATCTGTTTCTTTACGATATCCTTCATTCTAATCTCTCGGAAACAATACAGAAGTGAGAATCGAGGGGTGAGTTAGACAGAATAATGTTATGTTCAAGGAGAGACACTTTTTAAAATAAGGACAAGCGTATTGTTTTAACATTCCTTAAAAATTTGGATTGAATTTCAGCTAATGCTGGATAAAAAGAAATAAAGACAAAACTGTCAAAACATCATTTACGACCCTAGAACTATACTCAGAAATTATGATATTATGAAGTCACTGTGATTGTGACCTTTAGTGTTTTAATACAGAGTCCTGAACTCATGCCAAAGAACAAGGTTCTCACTCTAGCCCTGTCAGAATGGTGCTTTCTACAGGTCTGCTAGCCTTGCTTTTGGGACATAAGTATTTCTGCAATGTGCTCATGATACCACCAGAAATTTCCCTTTAATTTAATTTTAGATGAATAAAAGGATCCTGTTTCAGTGCTTAAACTTGGATTAAGTTGAAGTGAAAAGTTTTCTTTTTTTCTTAACTGCCCCTGCTACTCCCCTCTCTCAAATGCTTTTCATCTGAAAATTTTAGCTCAGTTAGTAAATATTAATACTACTTGAATTTCTAAACAGTATTTTGATCTGTGTCTTAAAAAAAAAAATTCAACAAACTAACCACCAACCCATTATTTTGAAATCGAGCAAGATTTTTTTTTTTTTTTTGAGATTGTCAGTTGCAAAGGTTAGCTTCTTCCTTGCTCAAAGCCTCATGCAGCCTGACCTTCAACATTTCCAATGATGGGCCATTTACAGCTTCTCTGCACAGTCTGATCCAGTGACTCGCTGCTATCATCTTTAAAAAAAATTCTTCTCTTATGTCCAATCTAAATATACCCTAAACTGAATAGTTTAAAACCATTGCCCCATGTGTTGTCACTGGACTCCTTGGTAAATGCCTCTTCACTTTATAAACCCCCTTATAATATTCAGTTTATATATACATATAATTTGATATAAACTAAATATTATATTCTATATTAATGTGCTTAATATTCACAGTCTTTTAAAATGTTTCCTTTTTTTTTTTCCAGTGTTCGTTCTGCTTTTCCATTGAAAGCACTTGGCCAAATTTCTGAAATTTTGAACTGTTTTTTATTATTTTATTTTATATTTACTGATGGCTGAAACAGTTTTCCTATTTTCGTGATGATGGTATTTATTTTTCATGTGATGAAAACTTGTCTATTCCTTCTGATTTCTTTAAACTCTTTTCAGTCCCACAGAAATGCTTCCCTAAGACTTCTGTAATTACACTGGGTGAAGAAGGCTTCAGATCTTCCTTTTACTGTCTGAAAATTCATTCACTGCTTAGTTTAAGCCTCATCCGAGATGATGTTTCAAGGTCTAATATAAGGCAAAATGACAACTTCAGAAAGGATATTTCCCATCTTTTTTTTCTTCCTAAGAATATTCTTTTTCAGCTGAGTTGTCAATATCTCAACTGATACCAGCTCTAGGAAATGCCACCAAATTTTAATTTTTTTAAAAATCTATTTCAATAGTGTATTTGACAACCAGATGTAAAGGGTGATCTTTTTAAGTTCTAGTTTAAAAAAATATTTCAGCATTCCCTCTTACTTTTTATAGTTTGATAGCATGATAACATGATACATGTGTGCAGAGATTTGAGCAATTAAAATCTTAGTGTCACCTTCTTCTCTTTCATAGCATTATTTCCTACAAATTCTTCTGACTTTTCTGTCATTCTTGTTCCTTGTTGAAGGTGTACTTTATGAGTTCAGAAGAAATCTTTGTATTTCAGGCTGAAATTCATCGTTAAGGTCATATATCACATTCTCTGTCATTAAACTTGAATAATAAAGCAAATGCAAGTATATAGTATCAAGAATTATAAGTGTTTTTTCTTTTAACATTTAAAAATATTCACAGAAAACAGTCAAAGTCATTAGAAGATGTTCTTGGGAAATACACTTTTTTTGCATAATTGAAGGAAGAAGGTGTGGAAAGTTTGACACCTCCTTTATAAGTACATTTGTTGTGACAACGTTCTGACATTGTGGCTAAGAACAGGAAAAGTATTCATCATAAAATTAGAAAAGTATGTTCATTTCTTAAAGGAAATACAGTATTTTGAAGATTCTAGCATAGGGTAAACTCATCCTAATTCCTCTGTACCATTGTGTTTACTAGGAAAAAAACAAAAAAAAAGTGACCAAATAAAATGAATAGAACCACAAAGCAACAATAAAATAAATAACATAAAGTGCCAGAGGAGAAAATAAAGAAAAATAGGTCTGTACCCCTCATCTCTGTTGACCTTTTTGAAATGTTAAAGCATAAAATGCTTTAGTGCATAAAACGATATCAAGACATTTTTCAAAAGAGTCACTATGAGCACTTTTTAAGGTTAAGTGGAAGAGGGCAATGACCAGCAAGATGGCAGCAAGAAGTGCTTTATGTATTTAATTGTGCAAGTTTAACATGAGGTCTAGGACCCCCTGAAATTTCAAAGCCACTTTGATAACAAATGGAAAAGGCTAATTGGTGAAATACTGTATAGCAAATGCATTAAAACCACACAAACAAATCTCTATTTTCAAAACATGAGCACAGTAATACACAGACCACAAATTTTGAATTAACTCTGAAATTCAGTTTTGTTCCACTCATTTGTTACACTAGGAAAAAATTATTTCTATCTAGTCTTTAAATTAACTATTTATCACTAAAAGAGCCATCTGAAACATATATTTGGTGTTAAACTGAAGACTGACAGGTGAGGTTGTGTTGTTACATATGTCATCCACACAAAACAAGCAAACAAAAAAGCAGCTGATTTAAGCAGCAAAATAAATAACTGCGGCTTCAGGGCCAAAAAGAGATCTTCGTATCCATATTGAAGCCCATGCAGGACTCAATGATAGAACATGTGAATAGTTCCTGAAGGAACTGCAGCCCATGGAAAGCCCATGCTGGAACAGGTTTGTCCTGAAGGACTACAGTCTTTGGGAAGGACCCATGAAGAAGCAGGTAAATAATGTGAGGAGGAAGTTGCAGCAGAGAGGAGCTGCTATGGACTGACCACAGCTCCTATTTCCCATCCACTTGCACTACTTCTGTGAGAGGCAAGAGGTAGAGGACTTGGGAATAAAGGAGTGAAGTTAGATGTGGTAGGGGAAAGGTGATTTAGCTTTGTCTTTTTTTTCTCACAACACTTCTCTATTTTAATTGGTAATACATGGTCTAATTTTCCCCAACTTAAGTTTGTTTTGGCTGTGACAGTAATTAGTGAATGATCTCACCCTGTCCTTACTTCAGCCCATGAGCTTTTCGATCTTATTTCCTTCCCCCTTGTTCTGTGAAGGTGGGGAAGTCAGTTACAACCATTTGAACTAAATCTAAGTTTTAGGGGAAACTCATGTCAGTATTTACTTTAACCTGAGGTTGACACCACTGAAGAATAACTGGGGTCTTTATTCTCAGCTGTTTAAATGAAGAGACTGCTCAAAAGTTACGAACGGGTTTTCTTACCTCCATACTGTGAAGGGGGGGAAAAAATCCAAAGGTGATGTTTATTATCATATATCTGTCAGACTACTCCAGGAAAACTATTCAAAACATACGCACACATTGCAGTTCACTCGTTTATTTTTGTCTGCAAATTTAGCCCTGCTGAATGGAACAAAATGTCTTACTCCACACCTACATATTATTATGTCTAATTTTTCGTCTTCATTTACCCTCTTCCTTCTTGTATATTACTGGAAAATCAGTTTTAGCACCAAAAATAATGTAGAGGTTATGATGTTTTGACAGAACTCAGACAATCTCCCAGTGTGAGGGGAAAAACTGCTGGAATTAAGTCTTGAACATGAACTCCAGCTCTGAGGCAAAGAGCGAGTCTAGACTCTGGATAGAGTAACAACACAGAGTGCTTCTGGCAGTTCCTACCTACGATCCCCACTCTGTTGACAGGTACTGGACACCCTTCCCTGACTAGCGTGGTTGAATCTAGTAAGTAATTTTGGATTGAATTAGTTTCTGTGACAGACAAAACAGACTTTACAGTAGGCAAATTGAATTTCTCTGGTTCAGTGACCGCTATGGCACTGCTCCTCTCAAGAAGATTTTCACATTATTGAGGGCTGGTGGGTTTTCTTGTAAATAGCTACAGGCAGCACACACTGCAACACAACTGATTCCTTGTCTGATGCCATTAAAAAAAAAATAATCTCTCTACATCTGCCAAGTCACTTACACAAGTGTGTAAACACAGCCACGCACATACAAGGAAAACAAAGTGCAAACATCTGCATAAAATGTTATTTTTGTTGTATTGAGACTGTATTCATATATGCTGAAAATTCACATAATGGTCTACTTGGAGAGACTTAGCCTCAGCATCTATTGTTACAAAACATAATGTGTTTTTAATGGAGTGAAAAGACAGGAAGGATTACCTATCTTAAATACAATTATGAATGGAGTACTGGCACCGTGTGCTTTGATTCAATTAGGTTAGAGTCAAGTACCAGCCATATCATGAAGGGAAATATAAGAACCTCCATATTTAAATGATAACTATCATGTATTTTTGCATCATTGATACCACAGACTTTCCCTACAGCTAGCACAGAACATAGCCACCAATTTTTTCTTTATTTTACTGGACAAATATAACATATATACGTATATGATAAAACTAGCATCTGTTGAATATATAAAATACATTATTTAGGCAGTGTTTGTAGAATATAGATATATATAGAATAGCATATACTATAAATAAATTCATACTTTTCAAGTGTCTCCATTCACAATGCAGATTTTTCCATTTGCAGTTAATTTTTCTAAAGTCCATTTTTATCCTTCCCAACGACAAGGGAAATTATTCCTCTCATTTTCATGGATATTTTCTTCCTTAAGTGGGATTCCTTTTTCTTGGTTAGTTTTTGTCGGTTATTTTGGTTTTTTGGTTTTTTTTTTTTGCTATGGCTGTTAAGAAAATATCAGCACAAAATATAGAGATGCAGAATATGCAAGTGAATAAGGATTTTTGTTTTTATAAGTAGTCAAGAAACAGTATTATTTCAGAATGAAGCATACACAGAATATCTTCACTGATCTTCAGATCTGGTCCCAAATCTCCATCAGCAGTATGGCTGTCTGATGAAGAAATACTCCACTGTAGTTTTGAAAGACATTCAAAGGACAGAGCAGAGCTCCAGCACAATATGGGAAAGCACAAGTCTAACAGAAAGATGCATTTCTGTTGCTTCTCGTATTAATCCATTATTTAGAGCTCCCCTGATTCAAGTCATCATTGCAGCAGCAATACCTCTTGGATGAGGTAGTGCACACAGAGCCCTCCAGAGAGCCAGTTATTATGGGGGCCAGCAAAGAGCTACTTTTTCATTATTGTCTGGGGTTAAGGGGCTGGTTTATGAGGTGGTGAAATAACTAGGAAAATCTGAAATGCTTTAAAAGAAAAATGAGACAAATTTTTCTAGAAGCAGAGAAAGCACAGGAATATTATCCTGGCAAACATTTCAGCTCCTGTCTTTCAGAAATCATCAGTGATGAGAGCCATTTGGTACATAAAAACATACAGAGACACATACACCTATATTTTAAATGTCTTTTAAGTACAGAAAATAGGATTAGTTTGAGAACTACAACTTTAAGCAATCAAATATATAAGTTTTATTATCCTATTTCAGTTATTTTTCATCAAAATTGATGTCGGATTATTACTGGTATAATTTAAAGATTGGCAACTGAAAATTTTCATTGAGTCAAATCTATTTTTTGCTTATTGTCCCATTAAAAATTGGCTGGTTTTTGTCAAAGATTTCTATCTTGTGTTTGTCTTTTACCGATGTGGGGTAACCTCTAAATAGTTTGTGTTTTTTCTTTCCTGTTGGGCTCTAACATGCCTAATGGGTGGCTGGAAGAATCAAAACATATCTTCAGCAGAGAGATCCTTATGAGACAGAATATGTAGTTCTGTGCATATAAGGGTATTAGATAAACTATAAAAATTAGATTGATGATATAGAATATGGATTTTAAAGAAGGAGACTGTTCAATTCTAGCCAAGTCTCATTTTCATAGTTGTCATCTCACACCGTCATTTAATAATGACTTATGTCACTTCACCTTTTGTTTCAGGTTTATCACCTGCATATTTATACAAAGAAATCCTAAGCAGTAGTGAACTTGTATTGTTTCCTTTAAAATATTTATTGTATTTTTGATAATATGTGTTTAGGTATGAAGGTTGCATTACCTACTTTTGTCTTCCCATGGGATGTCTTTTCTACTACCACTTCATGCATCTAAAAATGAATTTTAAGTGCTTTTAATTCTTTTTTTTTAATTTCTGTAAAACAAGCAGATTAAAAGGAAATTTCAACTCTTTATTTTCTGCAATTTTAGGAATTAAATCCGCTTTATGGAATTTAAATAGCTTTCATGTCTTGATTTCTACTTTTGCAATATAGAAATTAACAGCAAGAGAGCCATAAAAGGTTTTTCAGATAAGTTGTCTTTTAAAATAACTCTAAATCTACATTTAGAAATTGTTATTTTTGTATTACAAAGCACACAGAGCATATTTAGATACTAAGGTGCTGGTCATTTTTTCTAATGTTATTAAGAAAATAAAGGTTCAGTCGAGTAAGAACAAAGTAAAAAGGAATATGTTTTTTGGTTTTTTTAGTTAGTTAGCTTAAGAGAAATATATCATCTCTTTGAAGTTGTTAATGACAACTATATACAACAACTTCACAAGAGGTTTGAACACCTTTTCAGTTTGAATGAAAATGTATTTTTAGCTCTTACACATCACAAGGACAGTACATCTCTGGATTTTAACACTTCAGAAAATACTGTGTAGAGAGCATTCAGAGTCTGATCACCAGTTTAAATTTCTACTTTTTCTATGCCACCTCAAAGACTGCAGAATTTTTTATTTACTTATTGCAGCTTGAGAACTTAAGGACATTCCAGCTTCTTGTTTGCTCATTGCCATCCTCCTTTTATTCAGCCTTTCTTTCTCTTCAGCAACTTTGCTTCACTGTACAGCATTCTGTGAAAGAGTACTCTTCAGCTGATTATCTCTTCACCTGGAAACTCGTCTTTCTAGATGATGGCTGCTCTTGGGGACCACACAAGGTATCATCTACACTTATGTTGCAGGACTCTGCTGTGCTTCTGCCCCTCTTCCCACAGTCCTATCCCAAACTCTTCACTTCCACTGACCATATGTGTAATTTTGTGGCCTCAACAGACCTTTACATAGGCAAATGTCTCATCATTTGACAGTGCAGTTTCCCACTCATCGTAAAACTCTTTACCCTAGCTTTCTAAAGGCAAAAGAAAAACTTGGATTGTCTGAGAGGCAGTTTCTTCTATCACAGGAGAATCAGCCTGTCAGACTCCCTATGAACATTTGACCAGAATGAAATAATGATTGCAACTTTTTTTTAAGTTTTATGAATGCATTTTTTTGCCAGACTATGCAATTCAGCAGTGTAAGCAGAACTACGAAAGTGCCAATGTTTTTATGCTTATTAAATCAATAAACACCTAATTAAAAAAATAAAAGAAGATAGACTTGTTGACCTTCGCAGTGTTTCAGAGCCTGTTATGCATAATCTGGTAGAATAGATATTTGAGAGATGGTTTAAATGGCTATTCATAGTCTAGTGTGCATACACTGAAAGTCTGAACTGTTTTTAAGCTCATCCAGTGATAATGTTAACTTACAAAACCTTTGGTTTGACTGAGCACCTTGTGGAGAAAACACATTCTGATTTTTTCAGAAATTAATGTCTGTTACACTTTTAATTGTAGAATTTTTATGAACATTTTATTTGTCTAACTTTTGCAAAATCATAAATTAATAGCACTAGCACATGATTGCATAAATTAATAGCACTAGCACAAGATTGCAACGCTTTGTGGGAAAATAATGTCAGCGTACTTTGGCATGTTAAGTGTACTAAAGGTGTTAGGATGTAAACTAGACTTTGTTGAGAAATTACTTTACAGCATAGACTTCTTTTAATTCTCCTTTAATGGATATTATTTTTTTAGATTGCATTATCCTAATGTCACGCATGCTGAGGGTATATATAGGCATATTGATGGAATCCCTGCAGCAGTATGAATTCTTTTGTTGTTTTGTTATCATTAGTCTTGATTGCATGTGCTGAGAGTAAAATTCTAGTAACAGGTTGCTTTGTGCATTTTTGTTTGTTGATTTACATTTTCATTCTTAATTTTGTCCTAGTGCCTTTCCTTTTTTTTTTAGTTTCTTTTTTTTCCATTCTTTTGCTTTTTTCTTAAAAAGCAGATTTCTGTTCTGTTACATGGTATCTGTTTTACTTGTCATTGCAATAACCACTTTTATGTTTTCTTAGTGCCAGTTTAACATTCTGATTAACATTTTCGTCATATTTACTGGAGCCCATGTTGTACATATGAGAATACTTCTTTTATTTGTCTCTTAGATTTTCTTTTTCCCTTGTTAGTGGTTTTGCTATCTCCGTTTCAATGTTCTGGCTGGTTGCAATTACAAGTTTTCCCAGCTGGGAGCTTGTTTCATTTTTCTTGGTCTCTGTGACACGCTAATCTAATGGAAATGTAGTTCAAATTGTTTTGTCTCTCTATTTTGCATCTTCTTTCCTTGATGACTTCATTGATAACTTTCTCTTCAGAGTTTTAAAGAAAAACAGTAGTTGCAAAAGCTGGTCCTACTCTGTGACCCCTTACATTACAGCAAAGAGTCTCCCAAACAGGGTTTGAAGACAAATGTAAATGCTTATAATTTATAGAAGATGTGAAAGTTAGAGAAATCTACTCTAGCTGTTGCATGGTAGATAAAAATATTACTTCGAGGGTTGGTGATAAGAATACATCTAAAGTACCACAAGTCTCTGCTAGTTTTTGACTTTTGCCTGAGTCATACTTTTTTGTGGCATTACAATCGAAATTTGCCGTGGTGCTGTGAGTTAGTGATGGTATCGTCTTGAGTGTACACTACCTGCTTTGTTGGAATCTGATAAGCACTGCGTTTGGTGGGCCTTACTCAATAAAGGGCTGCATGATCAGTGTGTTGTACTCCTGCTTATCAACATGTGCCTGCTCTCTTCTGTGAGGAGACATATAGATCTCAGTGGCTTGACAGGGAGATGTCCATGAAAGAAAGTGCAGGGCTTTATTTTTGCAAGGGATCCAGTTTGACAAGCACTCTTTAAAAAGGTGCTATCTATGACTCATTATTTCAATTCCTCAGTCTAAATGCAAATTGCCTTATTTAATTATGGTTGATTAAATAGAATTCTTCCTATTTATTTTTGCTGATTGTTTGGATGAAGTGACTTGTATTGCTGAATATGATATGAGCATTTTTGGGTAACTTGCTTAAGATTCCACTCCCATGATTGTCCAAAACTCTGGTCTTGCAAGGCCTGTTTTGAAAAACTTTGGGATTTTCCCAGAAGCTTCATTGAATTTGGAGAAGATGCATAAACCAATTATAGTAAATATGTTTATTAATAAAATTTTATAATGAAAATGGTCATAGAAAGTAGGATAGAAAGAAGTATAAATTTATGTCATGGAAGCTAATTAAAAGTATGAACTCTAAGGTGATTTATTTACTTATCCAGCCCTTGTCCATATTCCAGAGTTCTGGTAGATAGTAGAATTTCGATCTATACAGGTAAATGTAGGCTTTAGCAATCTCTCTCAGACTTCACAGACACAGATACAGCTTTTCAATAACAAGAACAGTATCAGAGTTGCCTATAAGTGTCCAAATATTTCTGATTTATTTTATTTCCATCAATTTATCTCTCTGTTGATTTCTGAAAGATGTGCAATATACCCTTTCAATAACATAGTTGCCCTTCTTTCTAAAAATTACTTGCCAAACACTTAATCAATTGTGTCTAGATTAAATTTCAGATACTCATTAGCTCTTGAAGGGTTACTCCATCAGTTAAAAAACCAAAAAAACATTAGTTTCCTAGTTATTTCAATACTACAATGAGAATAATATTTCAGACTGTTGATCAGTATTAATACAGGAAGTGTATCTTTAACTTTATTCTTAGAATCCCGTGTAAGTCATCCTTTTACCAGAAATAAAAGACCGTGTATATGCAATGAAAGATGATCAGTATTTCACACTTAGCCCTACAGTACTGAATTCAATTGCCAAATTCTTTATGATTTCCAGGAAAACAGAATTGATTTTGCACTTTCTGTGAACTCTAAATGAAACTCCTTTTCTAAGAGCCAGAATTTAGTTGATTGTCTAAATTTAAGTGGATGAATATTTTTGAAATTGTCACCAACTGATGAATAGAATGAATACTGACGTAAAGAATCAGAGAATTTACAGATACACAACTGGGAGTTACTTGGACATTGGATTTAGATTCCTGCTATTGCAGGCAACTAGAGTTTTCCTCCCTTAGCACCGCTTTAAAACTAGCTAGATTTTTTTTCCTTTATTACTCTAATTGAAAGGCTGGTCCTTAATCTTAGTCTTTTAATGGTTAGAAACTTTAATCTAATTTCAATTCTAAATTTATTCATGACAGTTTTATACCCATGTGCTCTTGTGCCAGCATTGTCCTTTGGCTTAATTAGTTTTTGTCTTTCCCCAGTGTTTACCCCCTAGTTTATTTATAGCAAGTAATTACATGCCCACTCTGCCTTTGTTTTCTAGTCTTTCAGAGCTAAGCTCTTCCTGTCTGCTCTTGGAAAATAATCCATGAAAATCAGTGCTAGCTAGGTTATAAACTTAAGTTCGGAACTGCTACATTAGAGTGTAGGATAGAGTGTTAGGATGTTGCGTAGGGGAATCTGAGCAATAGTACTTTTGCAGTTCAAAAGATCAATAGACAAGCTTGTTAATATGAACCCGTCTGGAGGGTAGTGGAGTGTGAGCTGGTTGGATGGGTTGTTACATCTGGGGACTAAGGAAGGCACAAACATATTATAATACCGGCGTGAAATCTATGGCTGTTACAGAAAAACAGTTGCTCATTATTGTTACTTTAAAAAATTATTTCAGAAGGTTGTGTCATCTAAGGCATAGCTTTGAGGCACAAATTATATATCCCAAACTCTGACATTCATTGCGTGAGCATGACTAGAGTTGCAGCCTGGATATATTTCTGAGAGAATAATTAAGCACTTTTCCTTTAATTCCCAGAATTCCACTGGGAAAATGTGTTTTATTATTTGTTGTCACAAATTATTTATGGAAACAGAGGGATAGATATTTATATACTTATATTTTGCATACCTCTGTGTATTTGCATACTTATATGTTTTCCACAAATAACTTTTATATTTTCTAAATGTAGGGATGGGGCTGACTTTTGGTTTGTGTGCTTTTAACAGGTGAGAAAGTATGTTAATAGCAGGACAAAAGATTAAATAAATAAAAATAACACCAACACCACCCCCAATTTCTACTCTGCCCCCTGAAGCTGTAGTACACAGTGTAGTGGGTTCAGAGTTGAATTCAAATTGAAGATGTGTTTGTTGTTCTTCAAAGCTTTAGGGATTGCAAAGTTAAAAATGCAAAACTTGCTAATTTAGTTTACTTGTGAGATAAGTGCTGGATTCAAACACCATCTGCCCAACAAGAGAAAATCACAAATGGAACTAAAATGGAGATACAGTATGTCTATGGCCTACCTGCTATAAGAATAATTTCTAACAAAGCAATGTAGGATTTTTGTTACCTAACTTAAATATTTTTTTCCATTTATTTCTATTTTTTTGTTTTAATCACACAAAATTAAGCTATAGTATACTGTATATATGACACAGCTGCCAACAGCCAGTTTCAAAATTTTATAATTTTCTATAAATTATTCCTGAAGTTTCCTCATTGTGCCCATGTGTGTCCATTCCTTCTCTACTCATTATTTTTTGACATTGCCTCTGTTTCAAGTGCAGTTTCTATACTTCCCCAACAAAGGTAGCTGTGACCCAAACATTTTCCTGTCTCACTTTGGTTTACTTCATCTGGTAAACTTAGAAAAGTAATGTGTTATTTCTGCCATGGGAAATGAAAATGATAATATGAAATCTCATCAAATACATTATGAAAACATAAAGTTTATTTTCTCAGGGGTTCTAAAGCACAAAACCTAGGTTTTAAGATCTGGAAACCAGTTTGAAAACATGGAAAGAGTGTTAGCTTGTTGCATCATATGATGTGTTTTGATTACTGGCTTGGTTTTCATATTTCCTATTTCTGTGTTTTACATCAATTAAATCTCTGTGTTTCTTTGTTTGCTTTTCCATATTTTTTTTCTTTTAGTCATTAATATCCATGGTTCTCTATAAAAATTAATCAGTCATGTTACATATTAAGGCCTTGGTTTTACCTTGAGAAGAAACTTAAGTTCTTCTAAACTTTTCATGTAATTCCAATCCTCTGGCTGGTTTATAATTCTGTATAATATTTTTATATCTCTTCTTTTTCCCACACAATTCTGAAAAACATAGAATTCAAAATTATGACCAAATAACTTTTGTTCTAATAATCTCACAATTAATATGAGCCTCTTATTGTAACTATATATAAATATTGGTTCTTGTTGTAAAAATTGCTATAATTGCTAATATTAATCAAGGTTACGTACTGTGCTTACCTAAAAAATTACTTGTAAGTAAATTGGATGCTCTCTAATCCTTTCAAATTTTGCATCTTTATTAAGAAAACTCCAAACCAAAAAAATACTGCTATATTTAATTCTGACCTTAAAGTCATTGTTTGACATATTTGTTAAAAAAGACCAATGAAAAAACAGTTTTGGGAGTGATATCAGGGAATGGAATGGAAGAGAATAGTGACCTTGGACTGCAAATGGACTAAAAAAAATTCCTGTGAGAACTTTGCCTCAAGCCTTAAATCTTCCAGTGGTAGATAGTTCATGCTCTTCCCAGGTGACATAGTCCAGTGTTTACTTTTCTGATTATTAGAAATTTTTTAGTTATATCTGGCCTAAAATCTCCTTTTACTGCAGTTTAAGGTCATTATTGTCATCCCATGAACAATAGACATGGGGAAAAATAATTCTTCTTCCTTACTAGAAGCATTCCAGTGACAACCTGCTTGAAGATTGCTATTTCAATTCACACCGGTGTATTTCCTACTGAGAAAATTAAAAACCAAATCACAATAAAATTCAGCTTTGGAATTGTATAAGGTATACAAAGTGAATCACATAGGATATCTCATTAATAATTATCAAATATGACCATTAAGATAATTATAATCATCTCACAAAAAGAAATGTTTCCCTACTCAGAAGTGAACTGGTTATGTGTCAAATAACCACTATTCTGCTACTGCCTCTGCTATCTCTTTGTGATCAGACCGAGAGACATGACTTCAACCAGAGGTTTGAAAGCAAGCAGCTTACAAAGGTAATTCAAATATTTTGTAATTTTTGTAGGGAGACCTCTTTTCAGGCAGGATGATAGAAAGACTGGGCAAGCCAACACCAGTGAAATGAAACAACAGCAGGAAAATGGCCCTTACCATACAGAAAGTCTAAATTTGCAGTTCTGGAATGGTCAGGATTGTGAGCTCATTTTTTTGCTAGTAAATCTTGTGTGGGTTGGCTTTTGCAATAGATTGCATGAAAAAACCCCAACGGCCCAAAAAATGTATTTGTTTACATAAAAATCCATATAATCCAACTGCCTGTGTACTTAAGGTATCAAATTACAAAAGAATTTCCAGTTCCTGTTCAGCTAATTTATACTCATATGTGTCTTTCAGTTAAATCCAGTCTGTTATACTTCCCAACTGCTCCAAGCTTAAAAAAATTCCCAAGGAACTGCCGCAGGAATGTGGTACAAGAAACAGAAAAGTATATCAGAACATTATTTTGAACTCTCAATAGGATTGATACTCATAAAATCCTGCAGGCAATTTAAAAAATCTACCTTATGTGTGAACAGAACAAAGTTGATTTTTTTAGCTGGAAGAAAACTACATGAGGATTTGAGATGCAGAAATTTGAGCTGTGTGAAAAACACATCATGCCACTTATTCATTTAAAAATAAATCTGTAGTTCCACCAAAATTTATATATTTATAATTTATAGTTTATACTTATAATACTATATATTAGTACTCAATTTGTTGACTATTAATAAGTCACGTTTAAGAAAAGATGGCACGTTATCTTCTTGTATTTGTCCGTATGCACCTTGAACTAAAGTTGTTTGTATTTTTGGCTTAAAAACCATCTATTTAGCATCTTTATTTACAAAATTTAAAATTCAATCTCACGTCAATGTAGACCTTCATTTTGTGTTACTTTTGCATGGCTTTTTTGCTCCTGAATACTGTTAGTATTTCTGAGGAAAGAAAATGGCAAATATTTCTGTCTTTTTCAGGTGATATCAAACCACCAATATTTCCAATATCACAATGTTCAAGAATTTGGCAGACATTTCTACGGTTATGCTATGTCTCATACACAATTATCAAAAGATTTGTTTGGAATTTCAACAGTTTGCTGTTGTGTCAAAGAAAACAGCAAGACATAGCAGGATCAAAATATGCATATTCAGTAACAAACTGCAGCAATATTCAGAACAGTATGGCTGCTGTCTCGGCACAGCAACACAATTTAAGATGGAGTGCACTGAAAGCAATATACATTTTCAGGGTGCATAAATCACAAGATCATTTTTCAGAATGAGTTGCCTCGTAGGGGCTTTGTGCCTTTTTCTGAAACATCTGGCATCTGCTGTCACTGAGAGAACATTATTGGACGAGGCAGAACATCTATTTGCTCCAATATGGCATTTCTTATGTTCATATACAGCCCATCCTTATAAATTATTGCTATTTTTTGCTGAAAAAAGAAATGGCCAGACCAATATTTCTGTTGCAGACCCTTTTCCTTTTTCTTTTCTAATTGTATTCCTTGCTGTGCCCTAAATGAGTGATGGAGTTTGTTTCATATTCTCGGAAACAAGAACATACTGGCTTTATGATTCATTGCCAAATGCCACTAATTCCCATCTTCCATTGTTCTGTTTCTGAAGAATATTAGTAACATTCTTAATTTCAGAACAGAACAAAGCAATCCAAAGACAAGTCATTTAGACGTGGAAAGACTTCTTTAATAGACTTAGCTCTAATTTTCAGAAAATAACTGCCTACTTCATTCTAAAGAAAAGCACATTTTCATTACAGTCCATGAAATTTTTTCAGTTTTTGGTTTGCCTTGGACTTGAAAGAAGGACCACCATTTTGATGAGTTTAATTTCTAAGAAAGGAAGGAACGTAACATCAAAATAGAGCACATATTCATTGAGAACTGCAGTTTAACTGGCTTAAAGCTTTTTAGTGAACAACAGCACTGAATGGGAAAGTGATTTGATGTATTCTCCTAAGCAAGCTCAACAATCAAACATTTTTCTGAATGGAGAAGAGAAAACAACCTTTCCTGCTTTTTGGCCTCAAGTGGCAGCAGCCTTATTGACTGCCTGAAATGCTGTTGTGAAGTTGTGCTCTGATTCCATATCACCATCAGGAGGCCAGGGTGATTCATCACTTGCTGTGGATAGAAGTACACCTACTGCTGGACTTCTGGCAGAGTTTGGAAAGATATGAGATTCTCATCTGAGGCAGCTGAGGTGACAAAGCTCCTTGAAAATCTGAGTCAAACAAGTTAGAACTGCAGCGTAATAGATTTATAAGAATAAATAAAGAATGAAGTCAAAACATATCTCAATTAATTGTCCTTTGTATCCTGAGCTTTTGTCTAAATGGCTCTGGTGAAATTTATATCTCGAAGGGTCCAGACCTTTCTTGGACTCAGACTGCCAGCAGAGAGAGAGGCATTTGCAGGTGCCTGTGTATGAGTGTCTGCAAGTACCAGTGCATGCCAGGGGTGGCGTCCAGGGCTTAATCCATTGCTTAGGCACCTAAATTAAAGGGTCAGCAGCAGAAAAAATGGCAGCAAGATACCTGTCTTTCCTATGCCAGATAAAGATTGGAACTAATTTTTTGACAGCCATTTCCCAGAAGCTCTGTGTATGCAGCTAGATTTTAATTAAACCACAAAATTTTCCTGCCTCAGTCTTCTTGTCTGGGTGGAACAATTAAGTCCCTAGTAAGTGAAAAGTGTTATAGATCAATACATGTTGTGACTAAAGGATTTCTTTGATTTGAGAAGGGACTTTATGGAAAAAAGACTGTCATCTGACAGAGTAAATTTCTGCTTCTAAATGATGATCAAGCAAAATTGGTAATTGAGGTGAGTCATGAGCATTGCTCTCATAATGTTCAGGATTAGGAACCATATTTTCCCCGATTTTTGAGTTTCTATGCAGAAATTTTGGTTTATTTACTTGGCAGCATCTGGATTATTTGTCTAGATAAATTTTTATGTTGGTAAGGAAGGAGCTATGTGTCCAGGAAACAAATGTCTTACACTACTTGGTAAACCAGATTTTAATGAACAGACCTTCATGCAACCTTCCCATTTTTAGTACTTGAAAGAATAAAGAAGCAGCGCCTTTTCATCTGCTGTGCAACTTTTACTAAAGTGGAAGACAAAGTGAGGAAAATAAATAAATGAGGACAATCAACTGATTGTAAAAGATCTACTAAATCTTAGTGAATGAAACTGAAATTTAATACTATTGCAACTTTACATCTTGGTCTTCCTACTCCATGCCTGGTATAGTGTGAATTTTTCAGACAATAAAATGCATTAAAGCTTGGAAAGTCCTATGTGTAGAAGTAGACAGTAACATCCTTTATTAGTCTACCTGAGGTAGTCAGAAAGTACAGTTTTAACTCAGTTTCTACACATGGGCTGGGCAAAAAGACAGTTAGAAAACAGAAGAAAATGAAAAATATTGATCTTTGAGGAAGGGTGACTCTTAGAAAAGGAAGTAGGATGAAAAGCTTTGACAACTCAGATGGCAGAATTTCATATTTGGCTCAGCAGCAGTGGTGTGAAGCCCTAATAAAGGTAAAACTGGTACCTGAGGTTAAGCTGCATTTGTGATTTTGGATCCCTCTCAAATACATACTTCAAGTTCAGTTTCAGCAACTGCAAACTCACAGGGGTGGAGACCAAAGAAAATGTTTGCAGAAAGCATGTGAAAAATGAAACTCACTACCACTGTACTATTGTACACTTGTCAAGAAGAGGTCATTTGTTCAAAACCACCCATTTATTTTTAAAGTGTATTTCTTTGTGAACTTATATTTATTCAGAATGGTATTAATGCAGAGTAACAAAAATATTTTCACTTCAGATAACATGCATACTTGTGTCTAGTTGTGTATATGTTTGCATATCTGGGAAATATATTTATATGGATATGTACTCATTAATATCCATAAAGCTTTGCAGTACAAATACAAATTTTTGAACAGCTACGATAATATTAATATACTACAAAGCTAAGTCAAATTCTTTAGGTATCATTTAATGAAAATATGCTTCTCTTTGCAATACAAACTTCTGCATCCCCTTGTTATCCCTTATTGGCCTACACATCCCAAATTCATATGCATTTTAACCTAGAATATTATGTATCTGTGAACATTACAGGTTATCCTTGTTGTACACCAGAAAGAAAAACTAACGTTATTTTTTTTATTTATTGCATAGAAAATGTTTTAATAAAAAATATTAGCATAAAAAGGGAGATTTTAAAAAATATTAGCATAAAAAAAGGGAAATTAAGAGATTTCTACATATAATTATAAACCCCATTGCTTTATGAGCTCTCTCAATAGAGCCAGGAGAAAAAAGGACCTGAAAATATACAGATTAATTTTTAAAAAATCAGCTCCAATTTAATCCACTATATATCATAACAAAATTTCTATTTTTTATATATGCATTTCATATTTTCTGGCAAATACAAGCTGTCTCATTTCAGTCAATTTTTTGAGACCAAATTTCTAGTTATGAACAAGGCTTTTTTGCAATTTTTTTCCTGTATAGGACATATATCCAAATATGTCCTCTGCTATATACAGAAATTGTATTAAAATTTTATTTAAAATAAATTCCTATTGTATTCCTATGTCTTTAAGAAACAATATCTGATCATTACAAATAAATAAACATTAAACATTTTCTACATATTTTATTGATTTAGAATATTTGGATTTAGGTCATACATTTGTAAAGACAAGTTGCAAACAATTAAAACAAGGTCTACAATTTATTGCTTTAGAAAATTTGTACATTATAAATAATGGTTGGATTTTTTTCTTTGATCTACAATTAAAATGTCTACATTAAATAATGAAGTCATCTGTTATTGCAATAATTATGTATATCAAATTTCATCCCTCTCATAATTTTATGCAATCATTCTGCTAAAATGAGCCAGACATAAGGACATTCTACTTTTTTCTCACTACTTTATATCTGTAAAAGGTCATTTTCTCCAGAGATAGATCTACTATCTCTTTAAAAACATGAATACTAAATATTCAGATAAAATAATTTCAAATTCACCTGTTTGTAAAGTTAAGTCTAAAAGCAACTTTAGAGTTCAAACCAGGGAAAGATGCAGTAAAAAAAAAAAATATAGAGTTAATTCTCACGCTAACTAATCAAAAACCTAAAAATGTCCTTTTGAAATAAAATATTAAATACTGGTTTTTATTTTATTTTTAATGTAATGCTTCACAATTTGAGTAGGGTTTAGTTGTTGTTTTCCTTATTCTCATGCAGTACACATCTGATACTAAGAGCTTGTGTGCACAAAATGAGCACGGATGAAAAGCTAAAAATTTCCTGTCGGAAGGTTTTTCCTGAACAGACCGTATTAGAGAACAAGACAGACATCAGCCAGAGTAAAAATTGAAGAGGTACAAAGACAAATTTATCTTGCAAACAAGTATGAAAGGATAGGAAAATTTGTTGCAACAGAGGCAAATTCTGGGGCGAAAATACTGGTAGCTGCTGTTGTTGGAGTGGATGGGTTGGTTGTGGTTGGAAGATGTGCAATTGGCTAGGAAGAAAGCCCTCCTGAGAAATTTTGTGTGTGGATACATGTGTGTGATTAGACTATTTGAAGATTAGTTACAAAAACTGCATAGAAAGTTTTAGATGGTTTGTCACAGTCTAGAGTTGTGGTATACTTGCTGTATTGTTGATATGGATCCTGAATGCACAGTTCAGTGATTGCCATGTAATTGCATGTCATTAATAAATTAATAAACAAATCTGATCCTGATTTGGTTCAAGCTACATATCCTGAGCAGTTTTACCCTGTGATGACTCTTGGAGATGGAAAATGGGACTAAAAAGAGTTGGCTCAGAATAGCAGTTATTGATTGTCCACCTAAACCAGAGAAAATCCAAAACTCAACAACAGAAAAAAAAAAATCCAAAAATGTATGTTTTAAACTGTCTCTCTTTTCATAATAACAATTATGTATTCACAGTCACTTCTTAAGATTTATTATTTCTGGGTCTTTTTGCAGCTATGACAAGAACAAAGCTGCTTTTTTTCCTCCCAATATTAATTATTGTAAGAGTTGTGCCTTGATTAAAAGAGCCTTGCCACCAGATCTTAAGAGCTGACAGGGATTTTGCTTACGTTCTCTGCCTTAAGAAGAAATTAGATTTATTTGTTTGTCTAGATAGACAAAGCAAATTAACCTCTTTTTCTAAAAACCACATCAATGGGGTAATCTAGATAACATCAGGGGAATTGGACAGAAAAACCCACCTCTTCTACCTCACTTGATTAAGAAGCAGACGTGTTCTTGGCAGTAACCAGGCAGAAATGACAGGAAAGAAACAAACAAAAACAGAAAGTAGGAAGGAAAAAAACTGATTTCTGCAATGATTATGGTGTGCTAATTGCAGAAACCACCACAAGGAGAAAACCTTACTGCCTTCCACTTTAGCAGTTGTTATGGTCACTACTGAAGGTAAAATGCTACTTCTAATAACTTTCACTTCATGTTTACTGACATACACATTTGAAAGCATAAAAATTAGTTAGATGTAGTGCCCCCAGCTGTGATTGTGAAAGCTAATATTATTGTTCTTTCACAGCTTCTCATGTGCTAAAGCAAATGACATTTTAGAATGCTTAATATTTAAAGTGAATTTTAGACAGAAAGAATCTGACAGCTAACAACAAACCTTTAAGATAAACATATTTTCTTTTCTCTGTTACAATGCAAATTACCTCACCACCCTGACTGATCATTTTCTCTTAGAAGCTTTTGCATGTAAGTTGTCTTTCTGAGACATGTTTTTAATGCACTCTTGCCAAACTTTCTTTTGTTAATAACAGGTTTATAAAGTGACAGACTAAAATCCTAAAATTATAAATGCATTTCACAATGGATAGCACCATTTAAGGGTCACGGAGCAGAAAATTTAAAATATATTAACGGAAAAAATCTTGTTATGTTACTTTTACTACTTGATCATCTTCTTATTTGCATACTATTGATTCAATTTTAGAAGTGTGATTAAAAGTACTATCCAAGGTATTTTACATTAAGTTGTTATGCTGTTTAGTTTTTTTCAAGAATACAACTGGCAAGTGTTCACACTGCTGTTTTAACAGGTAGTTGGAGGATGTGTCATATGGCAAAGTACAATATTCAAAAGCAATTTATAACAAAACCTTTTTTTTAATGCAAATACACCATCATCTTCACACAGTTCCAAAAAGCTTGATTGCAATTAGCATATAATACGAGCATGATGGGTGAGGCTTGTTCCATAACAGCTAGTGAAGAAAAGTAAAGCAGGAAACAGAAAATATTTTTTGGGCAAAGCAATTGGATTTTATCACAATGTACTTGAATGGAACTTCACACTCTAACCACATATACTATAGTGAGCTTCTTACATATATTCTTACATAACATTAAGGTATTAACCCTGAAGATTAATTTTCCAATTCATGAAGAAACAGAAAAAATTGCTTTACTTTAAGTGGATGAGTAATGTCATGACTTTTAGTGGAGTTGTTCACAGATTTATGTCATGACTGGTACATGAGAATAAGTTTATAGAAAAGTTCTGAAGCTTTATAAATACTTTTTTGTAGAAAAGAATGCAGTGCTGCATGGCATAAAAATAAGCTACTGGTCATATTCAGTTTAAGTACAAAAGTTAAGCCAACAGTTGTTTGGCTTCTGAGTTAAATTATGGAATGGTAAAGAAAGAAGAAATCTCAAGCTTCGGAATCTTAAATTCTGCGTGCATTTTTACTCTGAGTTCCTATGCCTTCTGTTCTGAACTCTGAAAAATAATTTCAGAAAAAAATATTTTAAAATAAGTGGTGTTATACCTGGCAAACATATTGCTGATTATTTCATTCTATAAAATAATGTCTAGTTGCATTTTATAATTTAACCTTTGAGGAATGATTACCCTACATGGTTACACTGAAAAGGAAAAAAACCCAAACAACTTAAAACCAGAAGGGAACAACACATAGAGAAATCAACTCTTTAGAAAGATATTTTTTACAGCTTGACATCAGTATCTACAAATCTTGTTTATGGCTTATTTAAAAAAGAAAAAAGAATTTACTCCAAAGAGAATGTAGTTCTAGGAGAATATTATCTAAAGCTGTTTGGCTTGGGGTTTTTTTGCTGTTTAACTGACTCTTTAGAAGGAAAAGACAGTGATAAGCTGTTCATTAAAAAGAGTGACAGTCCAGCTCCCCGTCAAAATCAATGTCAAAGCCCTTTTCTGATTTCACTGGACTCAATTCGATCTACCCTCTGGGCTAAAATTGGCTGCCTCTTCATTCAGGACCAATTCCATATCACATAAAGATTTTCAAGAGACTTAAATAGAGTATAAATCGATTAATCAGATGAGGATGAAACACCAACAGTGGTGGTTTAACCCTCGTAGGCAGTTCTGTCCCACAAAGCTGATTGCTCAATTTCCCCGAGAGGAATGGGGGAGAGGGCCGGTGAGAAAACTTGTAGGTTATGAAGAAGACGATTTAATAAGTCAAACTCTGTGCATGCAAAAAGACCTAGGAATTTGTTCACTCTCCTAATCAACAGGCAGGAGTGGAGCCATCTCCAGAAAAGCAGGGGTCTATGACAAAATCAGGGAATTACAGAATGGGTAAAGTTGGAAGGAAACACGATGGGATCATCTGGTCCAGCCTCCCTGCTCAAGCAGGTTAATACCAAAGCACATGGCACATAGTGCATGGGCCAGGTTTAAGAATATCTCCACTGAGGAGACTCCACTCTGTCTCTGGACTATCAGTTCCAGTGCACGGTCATTGCACAGTAAAGAAGTTCTTCCTCATATTCAGATGGAGCTTTCTGTGCATCAGTTTCTGCTTGCGTCCTCTTCTCCTGTTGCTTGGCACCACTGAGAAGAGCCTGGAAACATCTCCCCTTCAGATAATCACAGACAGGGATGAGGTTCCTTCACAGTCCTCTCTTCTCGAGGCTGAGCAGGCCCAACTCTTTCAGCCTTTCCTCTCAAGAGAGATCCTCCAGTCCGTAAATCATCTTCTTGGCCCCCAGGGCACCATTGGCTCATGGACATCTTTCTGTCTATCAGGAACCCCAAGTCTTTCTCTGCAGAGCTGCTTTCCAGCAGGTCAACCCTCATTCTGTCCTGGTGTCTGCCAGGTTTTTCCTCTCCAGGTGCAGGATCTCACACTTGCCTTTATAGGACTTCACACCGTTCTTCTCTGCCCAAATCTCCCACCTGCTAAGGTCCTTCTTAAGGGTTGCACAGCTCCCTGGGGTACCAGCCACTTCTCCCAGCTTTGTGTAGTCAGCGAGCTTGCTGAGGAGGCATCTGTCCCTTCACCCAAGTTAGTAACCAATAACTTAAACAATACTGGGGTCAGTACTGACCCTCAGGGGACACCACTAGTGACAGGCCTCCAACTAGACTCTGTGGCACATATTGTAACCTTCTGGAATCTGCCATTGAGACACTTCTCAATCCACCTCATTGTCCACTCATCCAGCCCACGCTTCCCAGGTTTGCCTGTGAGGATGTTGAGAGAGACCATGTTGAAAACCTTGCTGAAGTTGAGGTAGAAAATATCCCCTGCTCTCCCCTCATCCATCCAGGGAGTTTTCCCATTGTAGAAGGCAATCACGTTGGTCAAGCATGATTTACCTTTAGTGAATCCATGCTGACTAGTCCTGCTCACCTTCTTGACATCCAC